>JABUQX010142354.1:12500-22960 GCA_015478945.1 Trachelipus rathkii
ATATATCTATATATATATATATATATATATATATATATATATATATTATGATTAATAAAGCTTTTGCTGACTGAAACAATTAAGTTTTCTATTTTGATTTTTATCAGAGCGTTTTGTAAGATTACATTTGAATAGAGAGTGAAAAGAATGTTGATGATATTAATCAAGATGTAACAATGGCATCCAAATAAATGTACTATAAAGGATTTACATCGAATGATTAATAAATAGAAGAATATCATATAGTGAAGCCATGGGATATTAAATTTTTCGAACTCTCTCTCTCTCTCTCTCTCTCTCTCTCTCTCTCTCTCTCACTCTCCTCTCTCTCTCTCTCTCTCTCTCTCTCTCTCTCTCTCTCTCTCTCTCTCTCTCTCTCTCTCTCTCTCTCTCTCTCTCTCTCTCTCTGAATATATATATATATATATATATATATATATGTGTATTTTTCTCTACATGTTTTTATATAACATATATATATATATATATATATATATATATATACTCTCTATATAATATATCTTTACTATATATATATATATATATATTTATATATATATATATATATATATATATATATATATATATATATATATATATATATATATATATATATATATATATATATATATATATATATATATATATATATATATATATATATATATATTAAGTGATTTTTCTCGACAGTTTTACTAAAGAGAATCTAGATAGCATGCCTAGCATGAAAGACGTAAGGGATTTTCATGCAGACAATATTTTAGATACATTTGAAATTCTAGAAGAGGAAGTTGCTTTCCAAATTGATAAATTATTTATAAATAAATCACCTGGACCAGATGGATACTATCCAATGCATCTTAAAAATTTGAAAGATATATTAGTGAAACCTTTGACAATGATGTTTTTCAGCAATTCTTTAAAAGAATAGTTCCTACACGACTTCAAACTTGCTTATATAACCCCTATTTTCAAAAAAGATCGTAAGATCCCGAATAACTACCGAACAATAACTACCTACCTGACTTCTATAGTTGGCAAAATTTTTGAAACAATACTAACTAATAGATTAGTTGCACATCTTGAAGATCAAGGATTGCTCAAGAATTCTCAACACAGTTTTAGAAGAAATAGATCTTGCTTAACAAATTTACTAGAATTGTTTAATGTAGTTATTAACGATGTAGATAACTATAAATCTTTTGATGTCATTTACCTAGATTTTTAAAAAGCATTTGATACCATCCCTCATCAAAGATTATTGGAAAAGCTTAGAGCTCATGGTATTCGAGGAAGATTTTTAAATTGGATTCAAAATTGGCTAACGGATCGACGACAACGAGTCGTTATTAATGGTGAATGCTCAGATTGGGCGAATGTTATTAGTGGTGTACCCCAAGGATCTGTCCTGGGTCCAGTACTGTTTATTATATATGTAAATGACATTGATAATAATAGTTTAGGAAATATTTTGAAATTTGTGGATGATACGAACTTTGGAAATCGCATAATATGTGAGAAAGACTATCAATTACTCCAGAGCGATTTGAAGGTGAGGTGTAAATTGGTCAAAAGCATGGCAAATGAAATTTAATACTAAATGTAAAGTTATACATTTTGGGAGTAGAAACAGTGAATACGATTACAAAATAGATGGCTCAGTTATCAAAGTTGTCAGTGAGGGAGAAAGGATCTCGGACTAATGAGTTATAAAGATTTAAGTTTAGAAACCAATGTGCTGAAGCTGTTAAAGCAAATAAAGTTCTAGGCTTTATTGCCAGAAACTTCAAATATAAATCTAAAAATATAATACTTCCTCTTTATAAAACATTAGTTAAACCTCATCTGGAATACGCAGTACAGTTTTGGAGTCCATACCTCAAAAAGGACATAGAAAAAATTGAAAGAATTCAAAGAAGGGCAACCAAATTAATACCAGAATTGAGAGATGTCATACGGCCAACGACTACACGAATTAGATATACATTCTTTAGAAACAAGAAGATTGAGAGGAAAATTAATAGGTCTTCAAAATACTAAATAAATTTGAAAATATCGATTACAGGCAATTCTTTAGATATGATTTTAACGATGTAACACGAAGTAATGGGCATAAACTTTGTCATAAACGATTTCAAACCAATATAGCAAAAATTCTTCACTTACGATGTAATTGAGAAGTGGAATAGTCTCTCTTATGAAATAGTGAACAGCGGCAACATCGATTTATTCAAGAAAAGTTAGATAAACACTTTAAGGAAATTGGTCTGTGAACTTCAATTCAAACCGAATCTTACTTTATTAAAACACTAGAATTAGTTGTGACCTAGATAAGGTGAAATCAAACGAACTATTGAGATCATTTGGTAAATGTTAAAAGTACATCTTAAAAGAATTTGGGCGCCGAACTTATATTGAACAGTTTTAATGTTTACCGCTTAGAGGGTTAGTTCTAACGCTCTAAGTCGGTAGTCTCATTGATCACACTATCATCATAATTTTTAAAAACAGTTTTGATGTTCACCCCTTAGATTGTTATTTCTAACGTAGCCGGTGACATCATCGATCAAACTATCATAATATTTTGTAATAAAAGTTTTGATGTTCACCGCTTAGAGTGTTATTTCTAACGTTCTAAGCAGGTGACATCATCGATCACACTATCATAATATTTTGTAATAACAGTTTTGATGTTCACCGCTTAGAGGGTTATTTCTAACGTTCTAAGCCGGTGACATCATCGATCACACTATCATAATATTTTGTAATAACAGTTTTGATGTTCACCGCTTAGAGGGTTAATTATAACGTTCTAAGCCAGTGACCTCATCTTCCCTCAGACTAGCCTTGAGTGGACTGTAAAGTCTTTGCTAGTCGGTGTTCTGTAGTTCTTCTTCTTCTTCTTCTTCTTCTTCTTCTTCTTCTTCTTCTTCTTCTTCTTCTTCTTCTTCTTCTTCTTCTTCTTCTTTTTCTTCTTCTTTTCTTCTTTTCTTCTTTTCTTCTTTTTCTTCTTTTCTTCTTCTTCTTCTTCTTCTTCTTCTTCTTCTTCTTCTTCTTCTTCTTCTTCTTCTTCTTCTTCTTCTTCTTCTTCTTCTTCTTCTTCTTCTTCTTCTTCTTCTTCTTCTTCTTCTTCTTCTTCTTCTTCTTCTTCTTCTTCTTCTTCTTCTTCTTTTTTTCTTCTTCTTCTTCACTTTTGAAAGCTTTCTTTTTATCTCTTTGAAGCACCTGTATTTTTCCACTTCCATTTTTAAGTTCTCTTCACCTTCATGATAAAGGAAAAAAGTCGAAAATTAAAAGGTTTTACTTTAAAAATGTTCAAACATGCTTTCTCCCAAGTTTCCGTTCTTTATACACCATATATATATATATATATATATATATATATATATATATATATATATATATATATATATATATATATATATATATATATATATATATATATATATATATATATATATATATATATATATGGTGATAAATATATATATATATATATATATATATATATATATTTATATATATATCATTCCTGTTACTAATTTTGGGGAATAGTAATGAATAAATAATAAGAGCACCAAAGTCCTGAAAATATAAAATTTATTAACCATCGTTTCTATAGAAACTTTTGTTCTCTTCATCAGGACACTATAATGAATATAAAAATAAGGTAATGGTTGAGTTTAGCGTAATCTAAAAAAATCGATTTTTTTTTTAAACTTATCGATGTTTTGAAACGGGTATGAAGCAACGTTGCCACATGTTGT
This sequence comes from Trachelipus rathkii, assembly GCA_015478945.1. NCBI lineage: Eukaryota > Metazoa > Arthropoda > Malacostraca > Isopoda > Trachelipodidae > Trachelipus > Trachelipus rathkii. Next base: position 16,268 of record JABUQX010142354.1, read on the forward strand.
TAATAAAAAATTGCCACAATTACGATATATTTATAAGAAACGTTATTCGGTGTTTACATATATTATTTCTTTTTACGTTCGAAAAATAAGTAAGGTTATGATAAGTTTTGTTAAGTGTACACAGATTTTCTGTGTATACTTAACAAAACTTATCATAACCTAAACTTAATGGATCCTAATCCGAATTTAAACATAAAATGAAAACTCGGTAGAGGGAATATTTAAACATGAGAGAGGTTTGGCAGAGCTTGTTTAGTCGTCATACATGGGGACGAATGATATTAAAAAAAGCTATTATCGGAAAAATATCAATATTTCGTCAGGATACTCGAATCTCAGCTATTTTACCAGAAATGAAAATAAAAATTAAAATAATAAACATTAAAAAGTATTTTTAAAATCATTAATTTTCCAGAACACAAAGGCAAAATGAATGTTAGAATGTTTGTAAAATGTGTATATGGCATGACTAAATCTTAGTAAAACCCAATGTTAATTAAAAACCGCTGCCCAAACAATACGGAAAACTCTCCACACTTTACGTGATACCGTTTTGTAATTTGTTGTAATAAACTCTTAGGACAACAGTAAATTGAACGGACCACGGTCATTATTGAGAACAAGTTTGAAACTGGCTTTATTGGATTACTCTAATATATGGATATTATAAGTTGGTTCGTTGGTTTCTGATATTATTAAAAAGTGGGAATGATCTAGAGGCTGGTCATTAATTAATAGGGCAATGTCTCTAACAGCCGAACAAGGTAGAGCGCATAGGAGGTTGCCAGAAAGGGAAGATCTACCGACGTGTTGGTCTATTCCCATGGCAAGTTAATACCGTACTGCCACTGTAGAGAGCTGCGCAGCCATCACAAAAAAACTTATATTTGATAGAGGAACGAAGAACCATCGGAGGCTTGTCTTTAAGATTTAGAATTGAAGCAATGTTCATATTTGACTTGAAAATTAAATTAATATTGAGTTGGGGGAAACTTTCTTGCGTTACGTTAGTTAAATCTTTTTTGTCATTTTTAGGTATATGTAATACTTAAAAGGTTATTTGATCCTGGTTTAACGTAGAGATTAAAAAACAATTTATTGAACTGTAACACGGAAAATGGATATGAATCGGCATTAAAACATTTTAAAAATTAAACAAATCTATATGCATTAATGAATATTTGGATTACAAATAGAAATCTCTATATGTAAAAGCATCTTAACATTATTACATTTATATTTCAACAGAATGTGACAAGAAGTTCAAACATAAAACTGTGAAGGCCTTTCTCTGAAAACTTCTGCAGAATAGCCTAATGCATTTTTCTGTTATAACCAAATCTAAATAGTTTACAGATTCATCTTCGTTAGTGAAGTTTATGCTTGGTGTAGACAGTGGCATGGCCTGCACAGGGCGGGCGACCTGGGCAATCGCCTTGGGCCCCGCGCCTTATAAGGGCCTCGCGCGCATGCAGAGGCTAACAGATTAACACTTAATATCACGCTGACGCACTTAAGTATATAATATATATATATATATATATATATATATATACTATATATATATACTATATATATCTACAAATATGCCATATATATATATATATATATATATATATATATATATGCTGTAACTATATATATATATATATATATCTGTATATATATAATATACTATATATATGTATATATACATATATATATATATATATATATATATATATATATATATATATATATATATATATACTATATATATATATATATATATATATATATATATATATATATAATATATAATATACATATATATATATATATATATATATATATATATATATATATATATATATATATATATATATATATATATATATATATATATATATATATATATATACTATAACCAATATATATATTATTTGTAAATATTTGGGACATTTATAAGAGGTTGACTCCGTTAATATTAGATTAGGTTAATTTAGGTTAAGTTTGGTTAGGGTTGGGTTAGAAGTTAGGTTAGGTTGTGAGAGTTAGGTTAGGTTAAGATTGGGTTGGTTTTGAATTTTAATGTATTTACCTAAAATTATTAAAATATAACGATAAGACAATTGATGATTTTAGAAATATAAGATTAATGCCGCAAATAACCATATATATATGTATATATATATATATATATATATATATATATATATACTATATATATATATATATATATATATATATATATATATATATATATATATATATGTATATATATATATATATATACTAACCTATATCACTATATATCGCCATATATACTCTTACATATATATATATATATAACATATATACTTATATATATATATATATATAATAGTATATGTAATATTATAAATATATATATAACCAACAGATATGTTATAATATAATATATATATATATATATATATATATATAATATAATATATATATAATATATAATATATATATAACTAAAATATATAAAAAAACAAAAGAATATTTATAATATATATACATATATATATATATATATATATATATATATATATATATATATATATATATATATATATATATATATATATATATATATATATATATAACCAGCAACCATAACATAATATAATATAATATATATATATATATATATAATGAACAGTTACAATACTTTATAAACTTGTGGATGTTTTCTAGAAAACACCGCCGGATCCATAAGCCCTTAGGGCTTACATAATTACACAGATTCACTTCCTTAGTGAATTTATGGCGCCTTTGGTAACAGATTGTTGAAATAGGTAAGGAGTTAACAATATTTATATGCGTAAATAATAAAAATGTTTCATTCATGTATCGCCTGTAGTGAATATGCTTGAATGTTTGAAGCTGTGTGGACAAATGTTAAAACCCATATGGTCTCGAGATGATCTTTATAAGTATTAGACAAAATGATGTTAAGAGGGAACAAATAGCTAAAGAGCTTGAGAATAAAGCCGCTTTAATTATTAAGAAAGAATTATTTGGCATTGGCAACTAGAATCAGCAATTCTTTACATTTTTGTTTAGTAAATCCATCAAATAAAGAGATAGAACTAGAAATGTTGTCGACAATAATGTCTATCGCATCTCTTGTATAGATGTTATTGTATAAGGACAATACGTCAAAGATGGTCATATGGTAGTTACTGACAGAATATAACCAATTGTAAAAACATAAGAATTGCGTACTGTATGTTGTTTGGTACCTATACCTCAAAATTTGCAAATTAGTAGTTGTCAGTTTTGCATTTATAAATAAATATAATATAAATATATATATATATATATATATATATATATATATATATATATATAGCAACCTTTCTTCTTTCAACTGCTTCTTAACAACAACATCTATAACAACCCAGCGCCAGCCTTAAAATATATATAATATATATATATATAACTATTGTAATAATATATATATATAATATAACAATAACCTTATAACATAATATATAACCAATATATATATATATATATATATATATATATATATATATATAACATATATATATATGTATATATAAATATAAATAATAACAATAACATATAATATATATATATATATATATATACTTTATATATATATATATATATATATATATATGTATATATATATATATGTTAGATGCTACAATAATGACTATTAGCTTTGGCAGCAAATGAATTTCTATCAGCAGATTCAGGGTTCATTACTTATCATAATATGTTCTTGGCAGGGAAATTGAATTATATGTGCGATATTTTTCTAACCAGGTGGATTAGTTTGCGCAGATTATCGACGACAACAAGCCAAGCTCTCGCTCAACGCATTTCTAAATTCTAGAAACAATGAACTTGGTTTCGAATCCAGATGGGGACGGACCTTCTTTGCTAGAAGCTAGAGAGAAGAGAGAGAGAGAGAAGAGAGAAGAGAGAGAGAGAGAGAGAGAGAGAGAGAGAGAGAGAGAGAGAGAGAGAGAGAGAGAGAGAGAGAGAGAGAGAGAGAGAGAGAGAGAGAGAAGAGAGAGAGAGAGAGAGAGAGAGAGAGAGAGAGAGGAGAGAGAGGAGGAGAGGAGAGAGAGAGAGAGAGAGAGAGAGGTTATAAAAGATTGTTCTGTTGAATGTGTTGGCTATGTGGGTATCGATGATTGAGTGTAAGGGTTATCATTGTCACTATAAATATATATAATATATATATATATATATATATATATATATATATATATTATATATATATATATATATATATATATATATATATATATATATATCTTTATATATATATCTATATATATATATATATAAATATATATATATATATATATATATATATATATATATATATATATATGTATGGATATATATATATATATATATATATATATATATATATATATATATATATATATATATATATATATGAAGATTTCAAAGAAAATATGAAAATTCTAACGGGAATATTAAAAGAATTACCAAGAATTTTAAACGTCGAGGTGTAATAAGAAATTTCAGATAAAGAAAATTTATTACAAATAAAATGAGAATATATGTAAATATATATATATATATATATATATATATATATAATATTTTTATAATATATATAATATATATATATATATATAATATATATAACATATATATATATATATATATATATATATATATATACTTTATATATATATATACTGCTATATATATATATGGACATTTATAAGTGGTTGACTCCGTTAATATTAGGGCTAGGTTAATTTAGGTTAAGTTTGGTTAGGTTAGGTTAAGGTTAGGTTAAGGTTAGGTTAAGGTTAGGTTACCCGGGTTAGTTTACCCAAACATTTAATATATTACCTAAAATTATTAAAATAACGATACATTAATTATTGATTTTTCGCTTCTGGAGGAAAGCAGTTACAAATGGCTATATATAAATGTATATAATGTACATATGTATATATATACTATATATATATATATATATCTGATATATACATATATACTATATATATATATATATATATATATATATATATATATATATATATATATATATATATATATATATATATATATATATATATATATAAACTTTAACTTCTTTATCTTCCTCATTTCACCAGATTGGAATGGTGGTGCGCAGCATACACCGGTAACAGAAAAGTTTGCAGAAGAACATGACGTTAGTCGAAAAGAAAGCCCCTCACACTATACCCTGATACCCCTAAGTGAGAGCTCGTCACAGACAAAATTTCACCCTAGGAATTCATGACACTGGTAGATTCCCATCCCACTCACCACTATACATCCATTTAAGCTACCGACCATCATCCATCCTTTACATATAGCCAAACTATCATATTACGCTATCATTTACTTCTTTCTTCCCACCACACAACTCCTTAACATATTCATTACTCATTTCATCAATTCTTCATACACCTAACACGCCTCTAAGATTATCCATCCGAACAGATTACACCTAAGATAAATACCTCTTATTCCTCACCATAGTTTCAGTACTATACATTAACAACTAACAACATAAACTCATGCAGAACTCTGGCGCACTCTAGACTTAGTCTCTTTGCATGTACCAAAGATTTAATTTCAACCTCTTTCCTACAATTCACAACTTTCCTACTACACTCTGCATCATCCGTTACCTTTTCGTCCAGCATATAGCCAAAATATTAAAACTCCAATACTTGTTCCAATTACTCACCATCCATCATGATTTCACACCTAAGTCACAAAGATCCCCTACCTACTCCTTTACATTCTTCTGTTGTCTATAAATACTCTTGTGGTGCTTGTACTAGCACCTGTGTTGGTAGCATTTTGCGCCAGCTCTCAGTTAGGACAGACGAATGCAGAGGCTGTTCGGCCAGAACCGGAACTTTTTTACATTCCCACCCAATCCAGTATTAGAAACCATAACTTCGAGAAAATCACCCTGCAAGTCAATCCACTTCGCATTTTTATCACAAACCAACCAACTACAAGATTTAAAATATATATAGATATATATACATATATATCTATAAAGATATAGAGATCTATACAAATATCTATAAAAATATTTATAATTATATCATATACTCTATATCTTTATACTATATATATATATATATATATCTATATATACTATATAGAGCCAATCTTAACCCCGTCATAATAACGACAGCGGCCCATTCCTTCTACAATTGTTCTAAATTTTGTTGTTTTCAACAGTAATTTTTGTGACATAACACCGTTTTATAGATTTCTTTGACCGGTCATATTAGCGCTCTTGGGCAGTTTTAAATGCGCTATCTATGCGAGAAATTCATATGTGCTTGAGTCTATTGTGCCAGAAATGTTAATTTCTTATCATAATAAAAAAATCAAACTTCTAAAATGTATTTTAAATTTAATTTGCAAACTAGGCCAAATATTATTAAATCGGAAAATATTTCTTTTATTTAATTTGTTTCGCTTGATAATCCAACAAAATAAGAATTATAATATTATATATATATATATATATATATATATATATATATATATATATATATATTATATATATATATATATATATATATATATATATATATATATACTAACTATATATATACTCTCTATCTATATATATATATATATATATATTCATATATATATATACTCCAA
>JABUQX010142356.1:10000-19610 GCA_015478945.1 Trachelipus rathkii
TCATGGATACGTTAGAAACGTCTTATACTGGACCTTTCCTTGGATTTAATGGTTCGATCAATGTGGCCTATTTAACTTGTGAATAATTCAATTGTTTCATATCAATAATTATTTTGTATTAACATTTTTGTACTTTTATGCATTTAAATGTTTGTATGTTTGTTTATATCTAACGGATATAACCAAATATGCTTGTGTTTAAATACACTTTTTTCTGTATATATAACATTATTGTATTTATATGTATTCAAATACTTTATATATGTGTTTAGATCTTCGGATGTAACCAGTTATGCTCGTATTTGAATATTCTTCAAATTTCATGTATACTATTTTTGCCTTCAAATGTTTATATGTCTACTTATGTCTTCGGACATAATTAAATATGTTTGCATTTGAAAGTACTTTAATTTTATGTATTTTAGTTATTATTTCTTGTATAATTATTATAACATACTTTCTCACTCCGTGTTTAGCGCAGGAAGTAATGTAGCACTCCATTATAACTTTGTAAACATTTTAATTTATGTTCGTACTTATGCTAAGATTTGCGCGAGCAAGAACAGCATAAGTCGAAATGAAACAATATATAAACTCTTCCGTTTGAGATACTCTTCAGTCAGTCAGATCAAATTATTAAGAATCAAAAGAAAATCTCACTCAAGATACTCTCTTCAGAAATCCTCCCGGCAAGAGCGATAAACTTCAAGGAAAAGGCTGCGACTTGAATTCCGATCACAAATTTTCGCCGCTAAACGAAGAGTCTGAGGCAAGTTCGAAAAACGCACTGGAAAAGGCTGCGACTTGCAATTCACCTACAAAGAGTATCTCAACAGAAGGGACTTTTGTTACTTTTATATTTTCATTGCGTATTTTACTTATGTTGAATAAAAACATCATTTCAAATATGGATTTCTAATTTACCAACCTCTTATATAGGGTGCTTGCTCACAAAAGAAGAACCAATCTAGCAAGTAATGGCCCTATATATATATATATATATATAAATTATTATTATTATATTGATTATTATTATTATTATTATTATTATTATTATTATTATTATTATTTTTATTATTATTATTATTATTAGTGTATTATTGTGTGTGTGTGTGTATTGTGTGTGTGTGTGTGTGTGTATTATTAACAATGTATTCTAAATGAGTAACGTTTGATTTCTAATATCCGATAAATTAGATATTACTTTCTCTCATTTCAAAGGGTTTTCAAATCTGAATATATATATATATATATATATATATATATATATATATATATATATATATATATATATATATATATATATATATATATATATATATATATATATATATATATATATATATATATATATATATATATATATATATATATATATATTTCATTTGGGTTTGTGTGGCGATTCTGAAGAGTTTGAGAGGATAGGAAGAAGGATTTGACAGGGTCTGCAAAGGGAGGGGTTTAAAAGAAATGTAGGTAAGAGTAAGGTGATGGTAGTTCCTGGGGAGGCTCCGCTGTGTGAAATCATATTGGATGGTGAGCAATTTGAGCAAGTATCTGAATTTAAATACTTAGAATGAAAAGGGAACGAATGATACAGAGTGCATTAAAAAAGTTGTGAATAGTAGCAAGGTGGTTGGTGCATTTAAATCCTTGGTGGGCACAAAGGGACTACGTCTTCAGTGCACTACAGTTTTGCACGAGGGTATGTTGCTACCTGTGTTAATGTATAGTAGTAAAACATTAGTATGGAATAAGAGATATAGATCTAAGGCAAATTTGTTCCATATGTGCTGGGAATCGACCGGCTGGGAGACCAAAGAAAAAGTGGATTGAATCAGTAAAGGAATGCCTGGAGGAGAGGAGTGTGAGTTTTATCAAAGGCAGGAAGAAAGGTGCATATTAGGAGTGAATGGTGGGGTTTTGTGAGGGGGTATGGTTGTGGCCCACCTGGGCCAAGGGATGAACCCTACATTGACGAAATGCCATTGTGATGATCCGTCGCGGTTCCGTGAAGCTCTAGGGTAAGGCCGAGAGACCCCGACTCCTTCCATCTTTGAGGTTTACCCGGGGGTATTCCTTTAGTTAAAGAAAAAAAAATAACATTAATTTTGTCATTTTCCTAACTAAAATTTAACCAGGATTCCAAAAATGCATTTCATTTTACTGTGCCTATTGTACTTTTTAAGATGGCTTTCTTCTAAAATGTAAATATTTCTTTCTATATATCTATATATATATATATATATATATATATATATATATATATATATATATATATATATATATATATATATATATATACTATATATATATATATATATATATATATATATATATATACCTATATATATAGAAATTTAGGCCCTTATACTGGTTATTTTATAAAAAAAACTTTATCACTTGCACAATTTTTATTCACTGCAACAAAACTTAATAAACATTTTTAATTAAACTTTATTTATTTTCAAACATTTCAATTAGATAAATGTAACATTTTTTTCTTCCCTTCTAAATGTAATACAACGTTTCGCCTCTATGTCGGGAGGCCTCTTCAGGTGATGGATCTATCGAGAGCAAGAAACAGAAGAATCAAAAATTAGACTGACTATGAATTTTGGAGTTGGTTGGTTACTGTTATTATTTTTTTGTAGAAATACGTGTCTTTCATTAAATTGATTTGAATCGTGTCCATCTTCGCTTCGCCCTGTTGTTTGTTATAGTTATTCCAATTTTTAATACAGAATGATTCAACTTGCTTTCTTAAACTAATATCTGAAGTGTTGAAAATTTGATTTGCATTATTTATATTGATGGAATGGTTATAGTTGGTTCTATGAGAAGTAAGAGCAGAGTTTAATTCGTCGGACTCTAGATCTTGTTTATGTTGTTTTATCCGTCTTTCAAAATCGTTTGTTTCGCCGAAATATGCCAGGTTGCAATCTGTGCATGGTATGCGGTATACGCATTCAATGAGGTCGGGGCTTTTAACTTTTGGGGGGAGGAAAACTTTTTTTAGGGGGAAGGTGTTAGATTGAGTGAAATGGATGTTTTTTGGAAGGAGATTTTTTATCTGGTCCGTGGGAAATTGGGGAACAGGTAAGTAGGATCTGGGAGGTGTGGGGGGTTTTGATTGTTGTTTGTATTGTAGAATTTGTGTTTGGCCTTTCTTAGAGCTGAGACTATGATGTACCGAGGGTAGAGTAATTTGTTGAAAGTGGAGAAAAGGAAGCTGAATTCTGTTTTGAGGAAGGGGGGAGAGCATATACGTAGAGCCCGGAGGAATAAGGAAGAGAGGGTAGCTAATTTAGTGTAAGTAGGATGTGATGAGAACCAATGAGTGTAGTTGGGAGTGGAAGTTGGTTTTCTGTAAATAGAAAAAAGTAAGTGAGATGTGTTCCATGATATTAGTGTGTCTAGGAAAGGGAGTGTGTTGTTTTGAGACTGTTCAATGGTGAATTGTATATTACTATTAATGCTGTTTATGTATTCTAGAATGTCAAGAGGGTTTGTGTGTGTAGGGATGGCTGCAAATATATCGTCGACGTATCTGTGCCAAATTGTATGGGAGAGGAGGGGGTGAGGGAGGATGTAATAATGTTCTATGAGCTCCATGAATAAGTTACTGAGTATGGGGGAAAGGGGAGAGCCCATGCTGAGTCCGGATTTTTGTTTGAAATATTGAGTGTTGAAGTGAAAAAAGTTGTGTTCTAGAGAAAGGAGTATTAATTGTTTTAGAAAAGTGAAAGGATAGGGTAAGATAATTTGATTTTCGGCAATGTAACGTTCCAGTAGGGATATGGTGAGAGGGACTGGGACAGAGGTGAATAGGGATTTGACATCAAAACTGACTAATCTATGTGAAGAGGGATTAATATGATTAATTTTATATATAAAATCTTCTGTATTTTTTATGTGGGAGGGAGAGATTGTGCCTAATAGTGTTTTTAGTTGGTTAGCGATCCATTTTGAAAGTCTGTAAGTTGGACTGTTTATGTTGGAGATTATGGGGCGAAGGGGGGTGTTTAGTTTATGAATTTTGGGGACTCCATAGAACTGTGAAAGGGAAGGCATGTAAGAATTTAGGGAATTGTATAAATCCGGATGCTGTATCAGAATAGTTTTTAAAGATTTATTAAATGCCAATTGAGAATTTTTTAAAGGATTTTTAGTAAGGGTGGTATAAGTGTTTTGATCTTTTAATAGATCATTGCATTTGGTTAAATAATCCGTTTTGTTCAGAATTACGATACTATTTCCTTTGTCCGCTCTGCTGATGACTATGCTGTTATTTTTCCTAAGAGATGAGAGGGCAGAGTAAAACTTTTGTGGGAATTTACGTATTTTTGAATTGTGGTAGACAGATGAGGTTAGTAAACCTTTTAGGAATTCATTATTGCAGGATCCGTCCGCGTCAATCTTTGCCCATTTATCAAAGTCGATGAAAAATTTGTTAATTGGTTCGTTATAATGTAGCGCAAAAGATATGCCATAACCTAATAGCACTTTTTCTTCTTCGTTAAGGATATAATCTGATTTGTTATTAATAATGTCAGGTTGAGAATTTTTTGTCCATGGGCAAAGATTGACGCGGACGGATCCTGCAATAATGAATTCCTAAAAGGTTTACTAACCTCATCTGTCTACCACAATTCAAAAATACGTAAATTCCCACAAAAGTTTTACTCTGCCCTCTCATCTCTTAGGAAAAATAACAGTATAGTCATCAGCAGAGCGGACAAAGGAAATAGTATCGTAATTCTGAACAAAACGGATTATTTAACCAAATGCAATGATCTATTAAAAGATCAAAACACTTATACCACCCTTACTAAAAATCCTTTAAAAAATTCTCAATTGGCATTTAATAAATCTTTAAAAACTATTCTGATACAGCATCCGGATTTATACAATTCCCTAAATTCTTACATGCCTTCCCTTTCACAGTTCTATGGAGTCCCCAAAATTCATAAACTAAACACCCCCCTTCGCCCCATAATCTCCAACATAAACAGTCCAACTTACAGACTTTCAAAATGGATCGCTAACCAACTAAAAACACTATTAGGCACAATCTCTCCCTCCCACATAAAAAATACAGAAGATTTTATATATAAAATTAATCATATTAATCCCTCTTCACATAGATTAGTCAGTTTTGATGTCAAATCCCTATTCACCTCTGTCCCAGTCCCTCTCACCATATCCCTACTGGAACGTTACATTGCCGAAAATCAAATTATCTTACCCTATCCTTTCACTTTTCTAAAACAATTAATACTCCTTTCTCTAGAACACAACTTTTTTCACTTCAACACTCAATATTTCAAACAAAAATCCGGACTCAGCATGGGCTCCCCCCTTTCCCCCATACTCAGTAACTTATTCATGGAGCTCATTGAACATTATTACATCTTCCCTCACCCCCTCCTCTCCCATACAATTTGGCACAGATACGTCGACGATATATTTGCAGCCATCCCTACACACACAAACCCTCTTGACATTCTAGAATACATAAACAACATTAATAGTAATATACAATTCACCATTGAACAGTCTCAAAACAACACACTCCCTTTCCTAGACACACTAATATCATGGAACACATCTCACTTACTTTTTTCTATTTACAGAAAACCAACTTCCACTCCCAACTACACTCATTGGTTCTCATCACATCCTACTTACACTAAATTAGCTACCCTCTCTTCCTTATTCCTCCGGGCTCTACGTATATGCTCTCCCCCCTTCCTCAAAACAGAATTCAGCTTCCTTTTCTCCACTTTCAACAAATTACTCTACCCTCGGTACATCATAGTCTCAGCTCTAAGAAAGGCCAAACACAAATTCTACAATACAAACAACAATCAAAACCCCCCCACACCTCCCAGATCCTACTTGCCTGTTCCCCAATTTCCCACGGACCAGATAAAAAATCTCCTTCCAAAAAACATCCATTTCACTCAATCTAACACCTTCCCCCTAAAAAAAGTTTTCCTCCCCCCAAAAGTTAAAAGCCCCGACCTCATTGAATGCGTATACCGCATACCATGCACAGATTGCAACCTGGCATATTTCGGCGAAACAAACGATTTTGAAAGACGGATAAAACAACATAAACACGATCTAGAGTCCGACGAATTAAACTCTGCTCTTACTTCTCATAGAACCAACTATAACCATTCCATCAATATAAATAATGCAAATCAAATTTTCAACACTTCAGATATTAGTTTAAGAAAGCAAGTTGAATCATTCTGTATTAAAAATTGGAATAACTATAACAAACAACAGGGCGAAGCGAAGATGGACACGATTCAAATCAATTTAATGAAAGACACGTATTTCTACAAAAAAATAATAACAGTAACCAACCAACTCCAAAATTCATAGTCAGTCTAATTTTTGATTCTTCTGTTTCTTGCTCTCGATAGATCCATCACCTGAAGAGGCCTCCCGACATAGAGGCGAAACGTTGTATTACATTTAGAAAAAAATGTTACATTTATCTAATTGAAATGTTTGAAAATAAATAAAGTTTAATTAAAAATGTTTATTAAGTTTTGTTGCAGTGAATAAAAATTGTGCAAGTGATAAAGTTTTTTATAAAGTAACCAGAATAAGGGCCTAAATTTCTATAAATATTTATAAAGAAGGTTTATTTCTTTAAGTTTAAATATATATATATATATATATATATATATATATATATATATATATATATATATATATATATATATATATATATATATATATATATATATATATATATATATATATATATATATATATATATATATATTTATATTCAAATAAAAAATATAAATATAATATAATAATATATATATATAATATAATAATAATAATATATAATATATATATAATGACTTATAAGGGTACTAATAATAATAAGACGAAATAATATATAATAATATATGTATGTAATGTATGCTCAATATGTAATTTAATATAATATAATAATAATATATATATATATGTATAATAATAATAATAATAATAATAATATATAATAATTATTATAATAATATATATATTATAATAATATATAATATATATATAACATATAATAATATATATATATATACATATATATATTTAATAATATATATATATATATAATAATAATAATATATAATAATAATAATAATATAATAATAATAATAATATGTAATAATAATAATAATAATAATAATAAAATGAATAATATCATAAGAATATAATATAGTAATAATAATAATAATAATAAGACTAAAAATATCTACAGTGTGTAAATAATAATAATAATAATAATAATATATATGCTGTGTAATATATATATATATATATATATATATATATATATATATATATATATATATATATATATATATATATATATATATATATATATATATATATATATATATATATATATATATATATATATATATATATATATATATATATATATATATATATATTAAAAAAAAATGTCATTCACTAATATTGCTCTCCGTTAAATGTGCTAAAATTAATTTTTAAGCAATTAAACGCTCACAAAAATATATAAATAAAAACTTGTTGAAGAAATATATAATTATTACAAAGGAATAAAAAAATGTTTCCTGTAACTGTGGTTTTAATTATTACACTAAAATATATATATATAAAAAATAATTAGGGTAATATGATTTTAAATTTAAAATTTTGGCCTTGGGATTTTTGTTATTTTTTTTTTTCATTACTTTTCTTTATTTGTTTTATTTTTCTTAACAGATTGAATTTTTAAAACTTATTTAGTAGGACCTTTTTTAAATTCATATCACGGTTACTTTTTTTTTTTAATTATTAAGACGGTCGAATTATTAAAGCGCATTCGGACACATTTTACTTTTTTGAGCTTCACAGGTAATTTATGGAAAATATTTAACGCTTTGAAATAAAATTAGTATTAGTATAGTAGTGTTTAAAATTATACGGCCTACAATCACGGCAGCGCTAGGTACATGGCCTGCGATCGCGGTAGCGCTAGGGAGGCAAGGTTATGAAAAGTTTTGTTTATTAATGGTTAAATTAAGAAGATTAAGATTAAGAAGAATTAAGGTCATTTTCTTTGTTCGAAGGTATGAAGTGAAAAATAAATAAATACATGTTCTTTTCCGGGGGTTTGTCAATTATCTGTGACAAATGTAGCCGAAGTAAAAAAAAATTTCATAATTTGTTTTCGAACAAAATGTACAACAGCGCGCGTAGCGAAAAATGTTTGAACTTTTTTATTATTTAAATTAATTACACCATGTTTAGATGTGAAATAAATTAAACACTAATATAAGTTTGATTAGGTTAAGTTTAGTTACGTTAGGTTACATAGATTTAAATAAATAATCAGGACTTTTTTAAAAAATATTTTAAAGGTGTGAAGCTCTTTTATTACAAGTAAAGATTTATTTTGATCTTTATCAAATAAAATGTGTTCGGATCCATTCAAATCGATGGATAAAACTCCTCACGCATAATTGACAAGGCCCCTTTTCCGCATATTCTTTCCTTAATATTTTTTATTTTTTTTAAAAATTTATATAAGAGTTCGAATTTCTTCAATTGATTCTATATTCTTGATAATTAACACGACGGTCCGGATAATTAAAAAGATCCCTTATATATATATATATATATATATATATATATATATATATATATATATATATATATATATATATATATATATATATATATATATATATATATATATATAATGTATGTAACTAAATAACAATAATATATATATGTATAAAAAAAAGTTTAATAATAATATAATAATATATATATATAAAAATATATAGAATATATAATAATATATAATAATATATAATAATAATATAATAATAATATATATATGTATATATATATATATAATATATATATATAATAATAATATGTAATAATAATATAATAATAATAATAATAATAATAATAAATAATATATATATAATATAATAATATATATATATATATATAATAATATATAATAATATATATAATAATAATATATATATTTATTACAATAATAATAATAATATGTATAATAATAATAATAATAATATGTATAATAATAATATGTATATAATAATAATATATGTAATAATATGTAATAATTATATATATAATAATATAATATATATATATATATATATATATATATATGTATATGTATTAATAATATATTATAATAATAATATATATATATATGCTGCCTGTTATGTTTAAGGACCCGTCAGTTTTTGATTTAACATATTTGCTGGTAGTATGTGATGCTAACATTGAATTTCAGTGAGGAGAAGAGGTGATGATGTGTTATGGATGTGATTCAAAAGAAAGTTCAGAGGAAAATGTGTATTTTTAATACTTAAAATAATTGTTTTAAAAAGAAAAATCACATTTTTATATTATTAATGAATAATGTATCGACAGATATAAAAAGGAATTTCCAAAGAAAGAAAGAAAGAAAGGGAGGCTGTGGCAGGCAGAGAGAGGGAAATGTGTATGTGTGAATGTCAGGAGGAGAAGAAGGAGGTGAGGGTGACGAGGCACTTGCTTGGTACACTAC
>JABUQX010142357.1:0-7500 GCA_015478945.1 Trachelipus rathkii
ATAAATATATATATATATATATATATATATATATATATATATATATATAGCAACTATAGCAACTTATAGCCAACAACCTTATACTATCTTTATACTTATGTATAGCAACCTTAGCATATAACAATAACACCTTAACCCATATAGCCAACCTTAACCAACTTAGCATAACCCAGCAACGCTTATATATATGCTGCTCTTTACCTTAATATATAACGCTAGCTATCTAGCTGTAACCCATTTAGCTTAGTATATGTAGCAGCCTTGCATATAACAGTAACCCAGCAACAGCAATAGCCAGCCAGCATATGTATAGCTATATAACAGCCAGCCAGCCAACCCAGCCTTGTAGCAGCAGCAACGCACCAACAATATATGCCATGGCAGCTAGCCAGTAACAGCACAACAACAGCCTTTCAGCTCAGCTGCTGCTAGCAACCAGCAAGTAATATAACAGCCTTATAGTAGCACCTGCTTAGCAACCAGCAGCCAGCAGCAACCAGCCTTAGCCTTATATATGTAGCCAGCCAGCCAATAGCCTTGTATGACCCGCGCTGCCAGCAACAACAGCAGCTAGTATATATATATATATATATATATATATATATATAATATGTTTGGTTTTTCAATTTGTATATGGATGGGGTTATGAGAGAATTAGAGGTGGAGTGGCAGGGGATGGTGTTAGAATGATGGAGAATGGAAAAGAGTGGAGGGTGCCCTACCTATTATGTGCGGATGATTTGGTTTTGTGTGGCGAATCTGAAGAGAGTTTGAGAGGATTGGTAGTGAGATTTGGTAAGGTGTATAAAATTAGGGGTTTGAAAGTAAACGTAGATAAGAGTAAGGTTATAGTTGGGAGTGAGGACAGTCCTCGGTGTGAAGTTGATAGACGGTGTGTAGCTGGAACAAGTATCTGAGTTTAAATAATTAGGTTATATGCTGGATGAAAAGGGAAAGGATGATGCAGAGTGTAGTAAGAAAGCTGTGAATAGCGGGGGGAAGATGGCTGGTGCAATTAAATAGCTGGTGGATGTAAAAGGACTAAGTCTTGAGTGCCCTAGGGTCTTACATGAGGGTATGTTTTTACCTGTGTTAATGTATAGTTGTGAGAGTATGGTATGGAATAAGAGGTATAGATCTAAAGTAAAGTACAATGTGTTCAGATGGGCAATCTTAGGGGTGAATTAGGTGTGAGAAGAATTGATAAAATGAGGAATGAACGTATTAGAGAGTTGTGTGGTGTGAAGAAAGGGATAAATGAGAGAATGAATGAAAGTACGCTGAGATGGTTTGGTCATGTGGAAAGGATGGATGATAGTCGGTTGGTTAAGTTGATGTATAGTGGTGAGTGTGCTGGGAATAGACCGTCTGGGAGACCGAAGAAAAAGTGGATTGAGTCAGTAAAGGAACGCCTGGAGAAGAGAAATGTGAGTTTGGCAGATGCGAGAAGAAAGGTGCATAATAGGAGTGAATGGCGATGTTTTGTGAAAGGGATGAACCCAACACTGACGAGATGCCATAGTGAGGGTCCGTCGCGGTCCCGTGAGGCTCTAGGGTGATATTCTCACTGAGACGAGTTCTCACTAATATTTATAAAGGGGTCGGTAAGGCTGGGCTTTCTTTTCGACTTGTGTCATATACTTCTACTGCTTTTCTGTTTCCGGTGCATGTCACGCACATTACCCCAAGTCTTGGGGAGAGAAGGTGGATGATGATGATGATGATGGTGATGATGATGATGATGATGATGATGATATATATATATATATTTATATATATATATATATATGTATATATATATATATATATATATATATATATATATATATGCTGCTATATGCTCTTACTTATTCAACAACCAATATATATGCATCATATATTCTTATATATATGTATATATACTATGTTTTTAACATTATATATATATATATATATATATATATATATATATAATATATATATATATATATATATATATATATATATATATATATATATATATATATATATATATATATATATATAAATATATATATATACACACACATATATATATATATATATATATATATATATATATATATAACATATATATATATGTATAGCTATATGCTTAACGTTTCTTGTATTATATATATATATGAAGTATTTGTGTTATATATATATATGTAATAATATATATGGCACAACAACCCTGCTCATATCTGCTAACTGTAACTCAACTTATAACCTTAATATGCTGCTGTATATGTAACCAGCAATTGTAGCAACTTAACTCTTTGCTGTATCTATGTCTAAAAATATCTGCTTAGCAATCTATATATGTATCTATATATATATATATAACCAATAGCTTCTTCAATAATATATATATATATATATATATATACACCCATATATATATATATATAACAACATATATATATATATATATATATATATATATATATATATATAAATGCTCTTATATATATATATCTATATATCTATATCTATATATATATCTTTCTTTCTTTTCTTCACCTTCCTCTTTGCCCCAAGGTTGGGGGGAAGGTGCTGTACAAGCATCGAAGAAAAGCAGTGGGGCAGCTGATAACGTCGAAAAGCCAGCTGCCACTACCTGGCACATTAGCGAGGCACGTCACGAAGACAGAAAATCCCACCTAGAGCATCATGGACACGACTGAACCCTCCTGTTAAATCGTCAATGTAGGGTTCATCCCTGGCCCAGAAGTGGGCCACAGCCATACCCCCATACAAAACCCCGCCATTCTCTATCATGCACCTTTGATGTCGCACTGCCAAACTCACTGGATTCACCGACTCAGTCACTTCTCTTTCGATGCTCCCAGCGGTTTCCCCCAGCACGCCTCCAGCCTTACACATCCGCTTACCGGCCGGCTATCGCCATCCTTCCACATGATGTTCCTCATGCACACGTTTCATTCTCTCATTTACCCCTTTGGCTTCACACCTGCCTGGCTGCATTGAATTCTCTGTATCAAAATTTGTCTTCTCACCCTGCTTACCCAGATTGTCCATCTCTTTATTGAGCTACTATACGCTACTTCTTGACCGGAACCTGGTGCTCTTACCGCTCCCAATAACACCGGGCTAACAACATGCCGCAAATGCAGATACGCGCTCAACGTCATTCGCCAACGATTTAATTGCCATCTTCTGCATTCTGGCTTTCTGCACTTCTGCATCATCCGTTCCCACTCTCCAACACATACCTAAATATTTAAACTCGAACACTTGTTCCAGCTGCTCACATCTACACACTGAGGACTGTTCTCACTCACAGCCATAACCTTACTTATCTTACGTTTTGCTTTCAAACCCTCTTTTATACCCACCTTGGAAATCTCTCTGTCTGCAAACACCACTCTCGAATTCTCAGATCGTCCTCACTAACTAGGTAGACTCCATTGCTCTCATTCTAACTGCATATCTATCATCCCCACCTCAATTCTTTCATAACCCCATCCATATACAAATTAAATAACCAGGAGACATAACACAACCCTGTCTCACTCCGCTATTGATAAACCAATCACCATTGACACCATTTATTCTTACGCTTCACTATCGTCATACATACTTTTTGATTCCATTCAGAAGCCTACCACCAACTTTTCCATATATAACTAATACCTGCCATAAAGAGCTTCCCTATTTACTCTATCATACGCCTGTTGTAAAATCCATAAACCTAAATATAATTTATTCTTTTCCTCATTTTTCTCAATCATTTGTTTCAATGTAAGATTTTGATCCACATCCTCTACCACTTTCCTAAACGCACCTTGTTCTTCTGTCAGTCCCTCAGTCACTCGACACTCTTTCGACAAAATACCAGCTTCCCTACAACACTCAATAAACTTATTCCCCTATAATTTCTACAGTTCCCCTTTTCTCCCTTACCCTTATATAAGGTACTATTACCGCTCTCCTCCAATCCCTTGGAACTATACCCTCCATAAACGCTTTATTACACAACTTCCAAATCCAGTCAATCACCATCTCGCCTCCACTCTTGATCATTTCACTAGTAATTTCATCTATACCTGCAGATTTACCATTCTTCAACTTTCTCACTCTACCCATTACCTCCTCCCTAATTACTAATAACCTCATCCCCAAAATACCTATTCCTTCTTGCACCATCAAAACCACATACATTCACTAACACCTCATCATTACTGTTAATATTGTGCAGATTTTCGAAATGTTCTTTCCACACTCCCCTCACATCCATTTCATCAGTTACAAAAGCACCATCCCTATTCATTATTTTAAGCAGATTCCCCTTATTCTCATTCTTAACCTTTCGCGCTTCCTTCCAGAAGAGCTTCCTATTCTGTAAGTCCCCATTCATACTCCTTCCAAACTGTTCATTTACCTCTTGTTTTTCCTCCTACGTATGCACCTTTTAGTATTTCTTTTTTCCTCCTTATATAATTCCAAGCATCTTTCTTTTGAAACTTCATCATTTGCTTTTAGTACATTCAACCACGCTTCTTTTTTACCTTTAACCGCTTTCATCACCTCTTCATTCCACCATTCACTGTTAACATTCTTACTTCCTACTTTAGCACATCCACACACTTCCTTTGCACTACTAACAATTGCTTCCTTCATTTGCCCCCAGATTTGTTCAGTATCAACTCGTTCACATTCTACCGATTTACTAGCGAGCGCTCTTACATACTTATCCTTATTGTCTTGTTCACTTAACTTCTCCCTCTTAATTTTACCTACTTCCTTTCGTATCACCTTCCTCTCCATCCAAGCCCCCACTAACTTAATTTTACATAACACAATATAATGATCCGATAATCCCATTCCTTAACCCCTCTCACTGATTTAACATCCAACACATACTTCAACATCTCCTTCTTCACCAACACAAAATCAATCATACTTTTCACTTCGATACCATCTCTACCTACACCAACTCTAGTATACTTATGGATACTCTTGTGTTTAAAAAAAGTATTACTTACACACATACCTCTCTCTTCACAGAAATCAATCACCTTCCTACCATTCTCATTTTCTCCCGCCACCCCCTGCTAAACCATCCCTTTTTGATCACCTATCAACAAATTCCAAGGTCCCCAACACTTACACTATCAATCCTGAAACCTACTCACCCCCTTCCAGACATCATTCAGATTATCCCAAAAAATCGTACTCTCTTCAACGTTTCCCTCAGATGGACCATACGTCACAACCACACATACCTTGACCTTTTCAAACTTAAATTTAACCATTAGAATTCTAGGACTCACACACACAAAAGTCTACCATAGCTTTTTACCACATCAAAATTGCAACTCCTTCTCTCCCTCTCTCATTCTCTTCCACACCCGCACGCACACATTTCACATCACACCACTCAATTTCACCTTTTCCTTTCATCTTTGTTTCAGTCACAGCGAGCAAATCAAATTTGCCCTTTCTAAATACATCCATCACCTCTCTCCTCTTCTCCTCAACATTTATTCCTCTGACATTCCATGTACCCATTCGATTCATACAATTTCGCCGAAAGTTAGAAGGTCGTTTACGGCGATCACGACCATCTCCGAGGCATGCATCAGCATTCCTAGCAAGAGATAGGTGGTATTCTATATATATATATAGGGTGTATTCTATATATATAGCCAACCCTGTAATATGTAACTCCCAGTAACTTGTAGTAGCAATATGTATGTATAGCTGTAACAGCCTTTATAGCCAGCCCAGCAGCAATAGCCCAGCCAGCCAACCTTGCTTTCAGCCAACAACTGCAAATGCTGCTGCTTATGTATGCCAGTATAGCGCTGCTTGCTAACTGTAGTAGCCAGCCCAGCATATATAACAACCTTGTAATATGCCCAGCAGCAACAACCCGCTAACAATAGCCCATAACCTTGTAACCAGTATGCTGTTGCTTATGTAGCCATATGTAATAATAATAGTATAATATAACTATATATATATGTATAGCAACCAGCCAACCAACTTATATGCTGTAACCTTCATATTTTAACTCAATATATACATATATAGCAATAATATACATAGCACCACCTTTTACAACTGCTATATATATGTTTATAAAATGTAATAACCCAGCCAGCCAATATGCTATCCTTCTTTGCTGTAACCAACATTAGCCAACTATGTATATAGCAATAGCATGTATAGCCAACTAACTTAGCAATATATCTTGCTAATATATCATAGCCAGCATATGAAACCAGCAGCAGCCAACAATAACCAACCTTCTTATGTATGTAATAACCTTATACTCCAACTGTAACAATATGTATATGCTAGCCATCCCGCTGCTGTAGCCAGCCAGCAGGCAGCAGCAGCCAGCCTTGCCCAGCAGCAACTGCTGTGCCAGCAGCAAGCAGCCAGCAACCAGCAGCATGGCTGGCCTTGTAGTGTAGCCTTAGCCCAGCCCAGCCAGCGGCGCCAGCGCAGCAGCAGCCGCTCTTGCTGGCAACCAGCCTGCAGCAGCAGCCAGCCAGCAGCAGCAATGGCGGCCAGCTCCAGCCAGCCAGCCAGCGCCAGCCGCTTCTTCTTCCAACTGTACCAGCAGCAATAACGCAGCCAGCAGCGTAACGCTGTATGTAGCGCCTTGTGGCACTGCTGTATGTACCAGCTGCTGCTGTTTGCTGCTGTAGTATGTATATATAAGCTAAATTGTTGATCACAACAAAAAATGGTTAACAACTTCATCCTACAATAACAGTCCAATGAATTATATAATATAGTTTTGGCAACTTATATCCTCAAATGGCAAACAGAGAAGAAACCTAAAGAAGAATAAGAAAATAGCAGGAGAATTATTGATAAGTTTAATATCAGTTTACTTGTTAATTTTTCACATTATTTAACGGAAAAAAGTTTAAACGGAAAATTAGTAAAGGAAAGCCAATAAACCTATTTTCAATCTCATATAACGTCGATGAAATATTTTATGAGGAATTGAATGTTAAGAAATGTGTTTAATTTCATAAATTTTACATTGATATAATTTTTTACGAGTAAAAATTATTTAATTAGTTGTTGCAGGTAAATTTGATAAAAATATTTAAAAATTAATTAATTATATGTGCGGAAATTATTTAAGATATGAGAAGAATTAAAGTTGGAGAGTTTATCATATTTTGAAGAAATAAATAATCGATGAGTTGGAAATTATCTCAATACTTTAATATAAAAAAAAAAAAATTTACTTGTGTATTCTTTATGTAGATGATGTTCGCAATTCTCTACTTAGGTGTTCTAATTTTATACATATATATATATATATATATATATATATATATATATATATATATATATATAGGTATATATGCTCTTACCATATATATATATACTATATATATATACTCTATATTTTATATATATATATATATATATATATATATATACTTAGGTAGAGATGTATTGAAGTGGAAAATATGATTGATTTTGTGCTGGTGAAGAAGGAGAAGT
>JABUQX010142357.1:12500-13688 GCA_015478945.1 Trachelipus rathkii
AACCTAGTTTCAACTCAAAGGCTTCGTATAGTATAGGCCTATTTGCAAATTGGAAGAATTAAATCCTATTTAACCGTATTATTATAACCGTATATAATAAGTTAGGTCTGCATATGAACAAATATACTTGAATTGCACTGCCAAAGTATCGACAAATGTCACAAATGTGTGTACGTGGATTTGATGGGTTTGCCATATTCACAAATCTTTTCCATCGCTTGTGTAAAAGATTTGCGCATTTGGCAAATCAAGCAAATGAGCAAAGCTTTGTCACAAATGACCCATACACACATGGGGTGTTTGGCAAAGGGTTCGACAAACTCCGCATGTGTGGAGCCGGCTTCAGGAAGCGTTTTGAACCATCTTCAAATGAAAATGATGACGGTTTATAAAGAATGAAAGATTTAATAAAACTAGAGCTAGAAAAATGCTTTGGTTCTGTGGAAATTAATGACCTTCATTCTATTGCAACTTACTTAGATCCCCGTTATAAAGGCAAGTTTTTTTGTAACACAATGTTAGAACAAGTTAAATCGTCACTTTGTGTTGCAGTTGAAAAACTTCAATCCGAACAGTCTATTAATTCACCACCCATTAAAAGGAAAAAATTAAATCTACAGAACCAACACCTTCTACAAGCAAATCAATAACAGATTCACTGGAAGAATTTCTACAGTCCAGTAGTGATGAAGAAACACACGCATTACCAAAAATGTGCAAATGATTGAAAACTATCACCAAGAAAAACGACAAGATACAAATGATGATCCTATCAGTTGGTGGAAAGTTAAGCAAAATGTTTACCCACGCTTAAGTAAACTTGCAAGGAAATACTTGGCCTGTCCTCCAACTAGTGTTCCAAGTGAGTGAGTATTTAGCAATGCTGGGTTAATATATGATGAAAAGAGAAACAGACTCTCAACAGAAAAGGCAGAAAAATTGATGTTTCTCAAGCACAACCTTCCTATATTTGAATTTCAATACTAGTGCAAAAGAATATAATTCATTGTAAAATCTCTTTCATTAAGGGAGGAGGTTGGGTAAAGAGGTTGGTGGGGTGCATTTGAGTTGGGTTCCCGTCCCGCACCCTGGTAACAATTATATTAATAGATTGTGGCTTAAACTCGAAATATATATATATATATATATATATATATATATATATATATATATATATATATATATATA
>JABUQX010142358.1:5000-17500 GCA_015478945.1 Trachelipus rathkii
AAGTATGTGTTGGATGTGAAATCAGTGAAAGGATTAGGAATGAGATTATCGGATTATGTTGTTCTATGTAAAATTAAATTAGTGGGGCTTGGATGGAGAGGAATTTGATACGGAAAGAAGTGGGTAGAATTAAGAGTAAGAAGTTAAGTGAACAAGGTAATAAGGATAAGTATCAAAGAGCACTCGCAAGTAAATCAGCTGAATGTGACCAAGTTGAGACTGAACAAATCTGTTATTAAATGAAGGAAGCAGTTTTTAGCAGTGCAAAGTAAGTATGTGGATGTGCTAAAGTAGGAAGTAAGAATGTTAACAGTGAGTGGTGGAATGAAGAGGTGATGCAATCGGTTAAAAGTAAAAAAGAAGCGTGGTTGAATGTACTAAAAGCAAATGATGAAGTTTCAAAAGAAAGATGCTTGGAATTATATAAGGAGGAAAAAAAATACTAAAAGGTGCATACGTAGGAGAAAAGAAGAGGTAAATGAACAGTTTGGAAGGATGATGAATGGGGACTTACAAGGGAATAGGAAGCTCTTCTGGAAGGAAGCGCGAAAGGTTAAGAATGAGAATAAGGGGAACCTGCTTAGAATAATGAATAGGGATGGTGCTTTTGTAACTGATGAAATGGATGTGAGGGGGAGTGTGGAAAGAACACTTCGAGAATCTATATAATATTAACAGTAATGAAGAGGTGATAGTGAATGTGTGTGGGTTTGATGGTGCAAGAAGGAATAGGTATTTTGGGGATGAGGTCATTAGCAAGGAGGAGGTAATGGGTAGAGTGAGAAAGTTGAAGAATGGTAAATCTGCTGGTATAGATAAAATTACTGGTGAAATGATCAAGAACGGAGGCGAGATGGTGATTGATTGGATTTGGAAGTTGTGTAATAAAGCGTTTATGGAGGGTATAGTTCCGAGGGATTGGAGGAGAGCAGTAATAGTACCCTTATATAAGGGTAAGGGAGATAAGGGGAACTGTAGGAATTATAGAGGAATTAGTTTATTGAGTGTTGTAGGGAAGATATATGCTGGTATTTTGGTCGAAAGAGTGCGTCGAGTGACTGAATGACTGATTGGTGAAGAACAAGGTGCGTTTAGGAGTGGTAGAGGATGTGTGGATCAAATCTTTACATTGAAACAAATGATTGAGAAAATGAGGGAAGAAGAATAATAAATTGTATTTAGGTTTTATGGATTTGCAACAGGCGTATGATAGGATTAATAGGGAGCTCTCTATGGCAGGTGTTAGTGATATATGGTGTTGGTGGTAGGCTTCTGAATGGAATCAAAAAGTATGTATGACGATAGTGAAGCGTGTGTAAGAATAAATGGTGTCAAAGTGATTGGTTTAATATTAATAGGAGGGAGGCAGGGATGTGCTATGTCCCCTTGGTTTTTCAATTTGTATATGGATGGGGTTATGAAAGAATTAGAGATGGGGGTGGCAGGAAAAGGTGTTAGAATGATGGAGGAGAATGGAAGAGAGTGGAGGGTGAGAGGAGGATTAGTGTAGAGAGTATTTGGCAGAGGTGTTGTGTAAAGAGTTGAAATGTTTAGTGAATGGGTAGTTATGGTTATGAATTTGAGGGATAGTCTTAGATATGGGGGTATATTGAATGGTGAGGCAGCTGGAACAAGTTCTGAGTTTAAATATTTAGGATATTTTTTGGATGAAAAGGGAACGAAAGATGCAGAGTGTATTAGGGAAGTTGTGAATGGCAGGAAGGTGGCTGGTGCAATTAAATCGTTGGTGGATGTAAAGGGACTAAGTCTTGAGTGCGCTAAGTCTTACATGAGGGTATGTTGTTGTTACTATTTTAATGCATAGTAGTGAGACTATGGTCTGGAATAAGAGGTATAGATCTAAAGTTCAATGTGTTCAGATGGACAATCTTAGGGGCGTGTTAGGTGTGAAAAGAATTGATAAAATGAGGAATGAACGTATTAGAAAGTTATGTGGTGTGAAGAAAGGGTAAATGAGAGAATAAATGAAAGTGTGTTGAGATGGTTTGGTCATGTGGAAAGTATGAATGATAGTCGGTTGGTTAAGCGGATGTATAGTGGTGAGTGTGTTGGGAATCGACCGGCTGGGAGACCGAAGAAAAAGTGGATTGAGTCAGTAAACAAATGTCTGACGGAGAGAAATATGAGTTTGGCAGAGGCGAGAATAAGGTGCATAATAAGAGTGAATGGCTGGGTTTTGTGAGGGGTATGGTTGTGGCCCACCTGGGTCAGGGGATGACCCTACACTTGACGATATGCCATAGTGAGGGTCAGTCGCGGTCCCGTGAAGCTCTAGGGTGGATTTTCTGACTACGACGAGTTCTCACTAATAGGTATAGAGGGGACGGTAAGGCTGGGCTTTCTTTTCGACTTGTGTCATATTCTTCTACTACTTTTCTTTTCCGATGCATGTCACGCACCTTACCCCAGTCTTGGGGAAAAAAGAGAGATTGATATATATATATATATATATATATATATATATATATATATATATATATATATATATATATATATATATATATATATATATATATATATATATATATATATATATATATATATATATATATATATATATATATAATATAATTTTATATATATATATATTTAAATTTAAGTAAATTTTGCTTTTATATTTTTGAAAAATTATTAACTATGCATTAAACAGAGATGAAGAAATACTTTTAAGTTATGGCCTTTCCTTTTCACTGCAGAAAAATGACCACCTACTTCAATTCTGTACAGATTTCGAAACCTGGAAAAAAAGAACTTCAAACTCTAACATTTCAAGAATTCAAGGGTTAATGTTAGAGTTGGAAGTTCTTTTTTTCCTCACATATTAACAAAGCACCGAAGAAATTTTACGACGCTCTAACCTCTCTAAAAAGAAATAATAATTTGGTAATTTCAAGATCTGATAAAGGACAGAATCTCGTTATCTTAAACAAAGATGATTATCTTTCAAAATGTACAGATTTACTTAATGACACATCTACTTACACTTTACTCAATAAAAACCCTCTTCAAAATTCACACAACACTTTCAATCACAAACTTAAACTCATCATTAAAGATCACCCAAACCTTCTTCCTGATCTAAAACCCAACCTACCCCGCATACCTCAATTCTACGGTGTTCCTAAAACACATAAAAACAACATCCCTGTCAGACCTATAATCTCCAACATTAATTCAGTTACATATAAACTCTCCTCATGGCTGTCCAAACAACTAAAACCATTACTAGGACATATTTCACCCTCCCACCTAAAAAACTCTGAAGATTTTATTAAAAAAAAACACACAATATTTTGCCTCATAATAATCACATTCTTAGCTTTGACGTTACATCCCTTTTCACGTCAGTTCCCGTCCCTTTTGCTATCTCTCTATTAGAAAGATTCTTTAACGAAAACAACTACAACCTAGATTACCCTTTCCCTCTCCTCAAACAACTAATCTTACTCACCCTTGAACACAATTTTTCCATTTTAACAACACTTACTACAAACAAAATTCTGGACTAAGCATGGGATCTCCCCTTTCCCCAATTCTTAGTAACATATTCATGGAACTATTAGAACACTTTTTCATACTTAACCACCCTCTTCTGTCCAACACCACATGGCTTCGCTATGTGGATGATATTTTTATCTCCACTCCCTTAACCACCAACCCAACTCTCATTCTTGACTACATCAACTCCATCCACCCTAATATAAAATTTACAATGGAACTCTCTAACAATAACACCCTACCTTTCCTTGATACCCTCCTCTCTTGGAACAACAGTCCTACCCTACTCTTTAGCGTTTATCGAAAACCTACTTCCAACCCTTCTTACATCCATTGGTACTCCACACATTCTCAACATATTAAATCTGGTGTTCTATCCGCTCTCTTCTTAAGAGCTCTACGCATCTGTTCTCCTACCCTTCTACATAATGAAATCAAACACATCTTCAATACTTTCAAGAAACTCTCTTACCCTACCTACACTATTAAAGGCTCACTTAAAAAAGCAAAAAATAAATTTTACAACCCTACTACCGTGACCAACACACACTCCCTCACCTATCTACCCATTCCTCATTTACCACATAAACAAATCCTCAAAACTTTACCTTCATCATTAAGACTAACTTCCTCTAACACCTCTTCTCTCAAAAGAATCTTCAAACCTCCAACTCACTTACAAAATAACATCTCACAATGCATATACAAAATCCCTGCCATCAATGCCCCTCACATTACATAGGTGAAACAAATGACTTCAACAGAAGACTCTATCAACATAAACACGATCTTTCATACGACTCTCAAAACTCTGCTCTCACCTCACATAGATTTAGTCTCAATCATAACATTAATATAAAAGATACGTGCCCCATCTTAAAGGTACTAGACCCCACCAAACGAAAACTCATAGAATCACTATGCATACAAAACCTTCCTAACTTTAACTTACAAAAAGGAGAATATACGTTCAATCCCACACTTAACAACATTCTTACCACCACACCATTTTTCAAAAATATAAAAGCAAAATTTACTTAAATCTAAACTACCTTTCATATTTCAACAGTTTTATATAATATTACAAAATTTTATTAATTTTATTTAGTCTTCAAATAACAACGTCTGAAAGAGGGTCCAGAAAATTAAGGACCGAAAGCTAACGTTATTTAACATCTTATGAAGACCACTGTAAAGACTTTTAAATAAATATATGCAGTTTTATTGAAATCAATATTTAAGGCCTTCTATTATAATATATATATATATATATATATATATATATATATATATATATATATATATATATATATATATATATATATATATATATATACTTTCTTTTTTTATATAAATATATATATATATATATATATATATATTATATATATATATATATATATATATATATATATATATATATATATATATATATATATATATATATATATATATATATATATATATATATATATATATATATATATATATATATATATATATATATATATATATATATATATTAAAATTCGCATAAATTGTATATTGTTCTAGCAGATATTTCCCTACATAACAGCATAGTATACATGCAATTAAATCACAGTATTGATCAGCAATCATGTAAGGTAAGAAAATTAACCACAACAACCGACAGACAATCCAACCACTAATAAACACACGTTGAGCAAATTTCTCCTCAACACAAAGAAATACGTTTGCAGAGAGACACTGCAATTATTTATCAGTTCAAGTTTCGAATGACGAAACCAGATTTCAGATCAGATTTAAAGCAATTAATTTGCTTCATTCCACGTTAATATTTGCTTTTATTTAAAAAAAAAAAAAAAAAAAAAAAAAAAAATCAGCAAAAATATCAAAATTTTAAATCATCGATAATTAATAATTCAGATTAATTATAATTATAATTATGATGAAAAATAGCCATGAAATCAAATCAAATCAATACTCTCTCTCTCTCTCTCTCTCTGCCTCTCTCTCTCTCTCTCTCTCTCTCTCTCTCTCTCTCTCTCTCTCTCTCTCTCTCTCTCTCTCTCTCTCTCTTTTCCCCTCTCTCTCTCTCTCTCTCTCTCTCTCTCTCTCTCTCTCTATATATATATATATATATATATATATATATATATATATATATATATATATATATATATATATATATATATATATATATATATATATATATATATCATGCACACTCACCCCTATACATCCCCCTTACCCAACCAACTATCATCCATCTTTTCCATATGACGAAACCATCTTAAAAACACTCCCGTTTATTCTCTCGTTTACGCCTCTCTTCACATCACACAACTTCCTAACACGTTTCACTTCTCATTTTTTTCTTTTTTTCTTTTTAACACGCCCCTAAGAATATCCATCTGAATATCCATCATGTCCTGTTCTGTCTCTTCAGCTTTTCACAAGTAGAACCCTTCGACTTTGGTGAAGACCTCTTTTGTACCTCGTTGTGGTGTGGTGTGGTGTGGTGTGGTGTGGTGTGGTGTGGTGTGGTGTGGTGTGGTGTGGTGTGGTGTGGTGTGTCGTGTCGTGTCGTGTCGTGTCGTGTCGTGTCGTGTCGTGTCGTGTCGTGTCGTGTCGTGTCGTGTCGTGTCGTGTCGTGTCGTGTCGTGTCGTGTCGTGTCGTGTCGTGTCGTGTCGTGTCGTGTCGTGTCGTGTTGTGTTGGATTTCCCGTGTAATGATCACTGTGTAAGTGTGATGGATCTCTCAGAGTGTGTTGATGACATTTACTTTCCCTTCCACTAAATCTAATAAACCTTGGTTTAACTCTGCCTGTTCTCGCGTCATTCGCCGCAGTAACCGTGCCTTCAGAAATTACCGTATTCTTCAATCTCCAATAGCTCGTGTTTCTTATTTCATCCAGAATCTTGCAAAAATCTAATCTTCGATTTACTTAAAACTCTTTTCTCCATAGAAAGTGCAACAATCTTTCTATTTCCTCTATCTACCTCACGGATTTTCAGGCATTTTGCAGAAAAAAAATGTTAACTCTTAAATTTGCATCTTAATATCTCCCTATTTCTGAATGTTAAAGATGAACTCTTTCTTTTGCCACTAATTCCACACTCTAGACCGTTCCGAAGGTATTCCTCCTTCTCCATCTCCCTCTAACTCATTATATCTTCTAAACATGTAATTTCTGCTCCCTCTAAGCTTAGCACTAAGATGGGGTAAGGCTCTGACAGCATCCCTTCCCTGTGGTTCTGAAAACTCGTACTTCGAAGTTTGCCCTCTGCTTTGGTGAACTTTTTCGTCTCCGCTCTTCTTAACTCCCCACAATTATCTTATCGCTTTAATTAATGTCTGTTTCCTCCAAAATTTTAGAATCTATTCATAACAGGAAGATTTGGAAGCAATTTTATATCTTGAAATTTTATATCTTGAAATTATATATCTTGAAATTTTATAACTTGAAATTTTATAACTTGAAATTTTATATCTTGAAATTTTATATCTAGAAATTTTTTCTCGGATTTCCATAAGGACCACTCTATTGAAGATATTTTAAATTCTCCACGCCTCTTGGTCATCAACACTTGCTATTCCGGTGAAGTTATTGCCGTGGTTTTAGACATGTGGTTCCAGAAATATTGCTTTTCTTGATAATATGGATTCTAAAGCTCTCGACTTGTCAACTCTCCTCTTTCTGGCCGTAGAACCTTTGCTTCTCTCTTTTTATGCATAACGTTATCACAATGGATACCGAGAACTAGTGGGACTAGTCTTGCCACACAGTATCACCTATTCACTACACAGCTTTCTGAATTTATTCTTAGCCGCTAATTACATTCTTACGTACACTTCACTTGTAAAGTGTGAAATATTTTTTTTGTTCAATATTCCCATTTCCTTCAATATTAATTTGGTTAACAAATTGTTTTTACCCAGCTCTGGTGAAAACTACGTAAGTCTCTGTAATATTACACAATAAAGCATATATATATATATATATATATATATATATATATATATATATATATATATATATATATATATATATATATATATATATATATATATATATATATATATATATATATATATATATATTTTTTTCTCATATATATATGTATATATATATATATTTGTATATATAGTCCTTTACATTAATGTATTGGTAGCCCTGTTACACTGTTTATATCTTTTTAATCTATATATATATATATATATATATATATATATATATATATAAGTTTTATATATAATATATATAAATATATATATATATATATATATATATATATATATATATATATATATATATATATATATATATATATATATATATATATATATATATATATATATATATATATATATATATTATCCGTATTACGTTAATTTTCTTTATAAAGTCGTTTCTCTGACCTTTAAATAACAAGCCCCCTTGTTCTCAAACACACAAATATACGCACATACACAAACACACAAACTATTTTAATTCTCATGCATCTCTTGGTAAAAATCTATGAGAAAAATAACTAATCCTTATGCAACTAGGGAAAGGGTTCCTTTCCTATGACCCCCAATCCTTAGTTAATCCAGGCTTTACTCCCTTGTAATCTTTTATGATTCTATCTCATCACCATTTACATACTTCTTCTTCTGAATCTTACATCTTTAACATGTTTAGGCAAAAATATATATATATATATATTCAAATATAAAATAATTACATAAATATAATTGCATTTTCATTTATCATTAATTATGAATGGTATATAATTTATTCAAGGAATCTAACAGAGTTTAAAATAGAACAACCTATTATTATTATTATTATCTTTATTATTATTATTATTATTATTATTATTATTATTATTATTATTATTATTATTATTATTATTATTATTATTATTATTATTATTATTATTATTATTATTATTATTATTATTATTATTATTATTATTATTATTGTTATTATTATTATTATTATTATTATTATTATTATTATTATTATATATATATATATATATATATATATATATATATATATATATATATATATATATATATACTCTTTATATATATATATATATATATATATATATATATATATATATATATATATATATACTATCTATATATAATATATATATATGTCCGACTATAGGTATCGCGAGAGTCCCTATGCAAAATCAGAATGCGGGACCCCTTTAATATATATATATATATATATTATAATAATATATATATATATATATATATATATATATATCAAGATAAAAATTAGAGAGTCCTCTTCTTAAACACTCAGACTCTATAGTTAAATAAAACAATTAATTAAAAACCACTTTTAAAAAACTTTAATTGAAATGAAAATTACTAATAGTTGACGTTTCGGGACCTAAAATAACTCGGTCCCCTCCTCAGAACTATATATATATATATATATATATATATATATATATATATATATATATATATATATATATATATATATATATATATATCTCTGTTTTTATAGATATAAATTATATATATAATATATATATATATATATATATATATATATATATATATATATATATATATATATATATATATATATATATATATATATATATATATATATATATATATATCGCCATCTCCGATTGGAAAGGTAAGAAGTCTACATGAAATCCACTATTGCTGGGACAACTAATTGCATTTCATAAAACCCAAAAACCTTTGAAATTGTTTATGAAAAATGGGAAAGAATAGTGTTACAGACTTTACTATTAGCGAACAAGTAAGAATGAGAAAAGAGATTAATTAGAGAGTTCGGAAGTATGATAGAAGCAGAATCATGCAAAAGTTTTATGGCCAAAAAGATGTTAAAGAGAGTTAGAGTTAATACGCGAAAATTTCAAGACTTCACCCCCCCCCCCCCTTTCCTTTTAGAAGAGATTTGTTATTGGAACCATTGCAGATATCACTCTAGAAGTTAACTTGTCGAATGCGTCAAAAGATTTGTTCAATTAACATTTTTAAACTTGTCATTAACGGTTGGACAAATCTTTATAAATGCTTTTCCAAGACTTTGACCAGGTAAAAATTTGTTCATTATCTTCTTGACAAAGCAGAATATGTCAAATAACAAAAAGAATATGTGGTGACAAACAGAACATGTCAAAAAAAAATGATGGACATATTTTTTTTCCAGAAGGTTGTCAAAAAAAGCACCGAATAGACTTGGTTTTGAAGAAAAACTTGTCCTCCTTCCAGAAAAAAAAAAAAAGCATTATTTGGACAAACTTAGCTTTTGAGTGTATGATCAATACTCAACTCAAGAATGGATAGAACCCTCAAAGATGTTTAACAATACCTAACCTCACAGGAGCTTGTTTATTGAGAGAAATAATATGGTCCTCCCAAAGAAGATGAAAGAAATGGAAATATCAAGAATATTAACTAAATGGAGAAGACTTGAGCGGTGTGTGGTTTCTAAGAAGACGTTAGAGCTGCGCGGAAGATTTTGTCGAGAAGATAGATGAAGGAACTGAGTGTTTTAGAGGAATTAAAAATTACCATGTTCTCCATCTCCCAATTAGAGAAGAGAAAAACTTCAAAATCATTTGCTCCAAAGCCTTATTCCAATAGCAGAGGTTATTTCAAGTTGTGTGGGACGTATTCCGAAGTGAAAAAAGTGATGAAGTATTGAAATGGGGAATCATCAGCATAAAAGAAGATAGGTGATGAATTAATAAAGATAAGATCATTAATGAAAAGCACAAAATGATGAGTTGGGGATAAGACTGAACCATGAGGAAATCACTATTGATAGATTTAAAAGATGTATGGTGGGCATCTATAACATTTTGTGGTGGAACAATAGAAATGGAAATCAGAAAGAAGATCAATGAGAAAAGAATAAGCGTAAGAAGGAATCAATACTTTCTGTCACGTTCTATATATCGAAGATTTTCGATATGTTTAACACCACTGCTAAAGATTTACCTAAATTCCGAAGAGCAGTGGAGCAAAAGTCAGAGAGAAAGGAAATAAGATCACAAACCTAACCTAACCTAACCTAACCTAACCTAACCTAACCTAACCTAACCTAATATAACCTAACCTAACCTAACCTAACCTAACGGAAGTTATATTATCGATCTTTGATAAATTAAAATAAATAAATTATTTCTTGTTAAGGATAGATTTGAAAATTTTGGATAGAACAGGCGCTAAAGCGATTGGAAGATAGTTAGAGAATGTTTTAGGAGTGATTGAATAGGCTGATGGTTCCTGAATTTGACAAGCAGAGGCGAAACAGTTCACTATATCAGGTACAAACTCGAAGGCATTAGTTTTGAGAACCACAATATGGATACACTACATCAGAACCATGCACCTTCTTAGTATTAAGCTACGAAAGAGCAAATATAAAATGTTTGACATAAGTGAAGTTAGGGAGGTGAAGGAGAAGGAATAGCAATGTAATCGTCCAAGGTGGAATTAGAATCAAAGGTTTGTGCAAAGAGTTCAGATTTAAATTATATTGAAACAGTTGCTGTGCCTTCTAAAAAAAAACAAGATAAGGATAAGAAGATGAACCAAAGTTTTAGTTGTTAAATTGACATTTTAAGTTGACATTTTAAGTTGACAAGATTCTAGTAAGAATGTGAGGAAGAGGATCAAAAATTTAATTTCAAGAATAATAGATTTTGTAAGTTTTCGGGATCAAATATAAATTGTATCTCTTCATCAGTTTGAAGACAATAGTAACTCCTTAAGGCGGTGTTTCTGCGGTGATTACCACAGCAACAAGTAGAGATAAACCGAGGATAAGTAGTTTTAGCTGGGGAGAAATAAAATGGAACGTAATCTGTCATGAAATAAAAAAAAACATTGGTTATGTATTCTGTACATTTCAAAGTCTTCTAATGCCGAAGTAGCTGTCATTCTAATTGAAGTCACAGCTGTGAGGAGATCAAAAAGTACGACCGCAAGCCGACAAATTAGAAGCACCAAAGCACCAAAGCACCAAAAATATTCCGCCCTCAGGATTTGAAACTTTCCTGCAGAAGTCTTGAAGAGATAGAACAAAATATTCTAATTGAAGTCACAGCTGTGAGAAGATCAAAGAGTACGACAGCAAGTCCGACAAGTTAGCGGAACCAAAGTACCAAAAATATTTCTCCCTCACGAATTGGAACTTTCCTGCAGAAGACTTGAAGAGATAAAACAGAATATATAAATAAGGTGGTCGGAGGAACCTAGTGGTGGAATGAATTTAGCAATATATGGAAAAATATTGGAAATTAAGAAAAAGGTTCCTTATTTCCAAAACGATCAAGAATACAGATAGGGAGTCGCATCATCTGATCAAGTTTATTGTGGATTAGGGTTGGCCGATGCACCAGGTTCGGTCCGGTGCGGTGCGGTGCGGTGTTGCACACAAATCCAGTGTACCGGTGCGGTACGGGGCGGAGCGCAGTGCGCATTGAAACATAGAGGTGCGGTGCGTGGTACGCTTACCCTGGTGCTGTGCGGTGCGGTTCGCAAAATTCTGGTGCTCTACCAACCCTATTGTGAATAGAGAAATAGTTGGTGAGACTCACCAACTGTGTCTTATAAGAACTACGAGAAAGAAATTAGCAGTAGTGAATATTGAAATCGCCAAGAAAGAATTAGATTTCAGAAAAGGAGAAGACGAGAGAACGTCCTTTATTTTGGAGTTAAAACAGAGAGGGGCCGAAGTCACCCCCGCCGTCCACCGGGAGGCCGAGAGACCCCAACTCGTACCATCTTTGCGGTTTACCCTATGGTATTCCTTTAGTTAAAAAAAGAATAATTTTAATTCCCTTTACACTATGAATTTAGAATTGTAACAGAATTTGAAAGCAGTAAAACAGAATTGATATAAAGGACAAGCTATTGAGCACTGGATTGCAGTGGACTGTTTCAGCTAACACTTTATTATATATGTCCAATTAAGGGCATTGCATCGTTTCGGACG
>JABUQX010142358.1:22500-24896 GCA_015478945.1 Trachelipus rathkii
TATATAAAAATATTTTAAAATGTATATATGCTAACAACAACATGCTATATATATGTAATAATAACAATAGCATATATATAATATAATATAATAATAATATATATATATATATATATATATAACTAATAATATATAAATATATATAATATATATATATATATATATATATATATATATATATATATATATATATAACTTAATAATATATATATATATATATATATATATATATATATATATATATATTTAAGATATATCTATATATATATATATATATATATATATATATATATATATATATATATATATATATATATATATATATATATATATATATATATATATATATATATAACACTGCAATTTTCCCCATATGGGTCAAAAGGCTTACTATTCAGCTGAGGGTCTCAAAGAATTGGTGTGTGTCCTACAGAACCAGCATACCACTTACTACACCTGAATACTAGATGATTAAAAACCATTCACAAGAAAAGAACCATCCTATTGAAAAAAAGAACTTTAAAATTATGGAGTCCATTTTTCTGTTTCCGTGGATCGAAAAATGCCGCAAAGTTCATATATACAAAAACGGAAACCTAAACTTAATATTGACTGTATTTCAGCAATTATTTTTAATATAATTTTTAATCACCATTATTTTACCATTGTTCGATTATTTTGCCTTTTTAATGTTTCTATATTTTTTTCTCTAGATCTTTATGAGTGTAACATTTTAAATGTTTTATCGTTTAACGCTGTTTAATTTTTTTTGTGTGTATTTTAATATTTTAACAATTCAAGTTCCTTTTTTTTTATCATATAAAAACAATATCGCTCTAATATTTATAAATAAATCAATTAACTTACTGTTATCTTTTATTATTTAAGCAACAGTTTGTTCAAATTAATTTCATTCAGTATTGTCCACTCGAACAATGAAGTAATAATTTAATGTAATCGTCTATTTTATTTTGCGAAATAATTATTATTTTATTCTTTTTTCGTTTTAATATTTTAATCTTTTAATCTTTGGATCAATCCACTTTATAATCTATATATATATATATATATATATATATATATATATATATATATATATATATATATATATATATATATATATATATATATATATATAGAGCGTGTCAGATGCAAATATTTATATCTTTCAGACCATATTAGACAATGAGGAATGAACGCATTAGGGAGTTTTGTGGTGTGAAGAAAGGAGTAAATGAGAGAATAAATGAAAGTACGTTAAGATGCTTTGGTCATGTGGAAAGGATGGATGATAGTCAGTTGGTTAAGCGGATATATATTGGTGAGTGTGCTGGGAATTGACCGGCTGGGAGACCGAAGAAAGAGTGGATGGACTCGGTAAAGGAATGCCTGGAGGAGAGAAATGTGAGTTTGGCAGAGGCGAGAAGAAAGGCGCATAATAGGAATGAATGGCTGGTTTTTTAAGGGGTTATGGTTGTGGCCCACCTGGGCCAAGGGATGAATCCTACATTGACGAGATGCCAAAGCGACGGTCCGTTGCAGTGCCATGAAGCCCTAGGGTGGATTTTTCTGACTGCGACGAGTTCTCACTTAAGGGTATAAAAGGGGGCGGTAAGGCTGGACTTTCTTTTCGACTTGCGATATTCTTCTACTACTTTTCTGTTTCCAGTGCATGTGACGCACCTTACCCTTAGTCTGGGAAGAAGATTGAGGTGATAATGTCGATGATATATATATATATATATATATATATATATATATATATATATATATATATATATATATATATATATATATATATATATATATAAATAAATAAATATATATATATATATATATATATATATATAATATAATAATATATATATATATGTATAATATATATATATATATATATATATATATATATATATATATATATATATATATAATATATATAAATAATATATATATATATATATATATATATATATATATATAATAATAATATATAATAACTATATATATATATATATATATATATATAATAATATAATAATATATATATATATATATACATTTAATAATATATATATGTATATGTAATATAATAATGTAATATACATATATATAATATAATATATATATATATGTAATAATATAATAATAATAATAATATATAATATATATAATAATAACCATATAATAATATATATATGTAATAATAATATATATAATATTTATATAATAATAACCAATAATATAATATATAATAATATATATATATATAACAATATGCTATATAACAACTTAATAACAATAATAATATAAATATAATATATATATATATATGCACATATATGTATATATATATATATATATAACTCCAATAATATATATATATATATATATGTAAC
>JABUQX010142359.1:0-7500 GCA_015478945.1 Trachelipus rathkii
GTTGTAC
The DNA here is from genome assembly GCA_015478945.1 of Trachelipus rathkii. Taxonomy (NCBI): domain Eukaryota; kingdom Metazoa; phylum Arthropoda; class Malacostraca; order Isopoda; family Trachelipodidae; genus Trachelipus; species Trachelipus rathkii. Next base: position 8 of record JABUQX010142359.1, read on the forward strand.
TTCGTTCGGTTTCGGAATGGGTGTTTAACCGTTTTCGCATTTATCATTAGAAACGCTTTTTCGCGCTTCCAATAAAAGCAACTAATAATAATAAATCAAAGTAATAATAATAACGATAATAACAGCAACAATAATAATAATAATAATAATAATAATAATAATAATAATAATAATAATAATAATAATAATAATAATAATAATAATAATAATAATAATAATAATAATAATAATAATAATAATAATAATAATAATAATAATAATAATAATAATAATAATAATAATAATAATAAATAATTATATGATAAATAAACTAGGAGCCCTGCTATCCAAATTTAAAGTTGGTCTTAGTTCCTTGATATGTAATGACTCACCGATCAGAAGCAATTCTTTATCATTATGTTGTCTCAGTATTTCAAAGTTATCCATTTGTATATTGGTTTTACATTTAACCGAATGATTTCTAATAGATGAAAATTCGTTGGTGGCTAATGTATTGCCGGTTCTGTAGCTCACTCCTTTATGGGATTCAACGCGGACTTTAGTCATACGCTCAGTGGAGTCTACGTGTGTTCTTAAAGGACATTTGGGACAAGAATAAAAATATGCAACTCCAGCCAACATCGATTTTGGAATTTCGTCTTTAAAATGAAAGAGTGAGCCAATAGCTCTGAGATTTTTAAAATCAATGTTTTGATAAAATTTTAAGCAGCTTCTTAAAAAATGATGTATTATCACCCATAAAGGGAAAGGAAAGGACAAGTACATTAAGAGTTTGGGCACTGTTGTAGGGTTCACCTTTGGAATCAGAGATGCTACCTGTGAAATTTTTTTTTTTATCAGAGCTCCCGTTCCGTGTGGGCGTTAAGTAACTTTGTCTATATATATATATATATATATATATATATATATATATATATCTATAGCAATAACAATAATATAGATATATATAAAAAAATATGTGTAAAAAAATATTTATATATATATATATATATATATATATATATATATATATATATATATATATATATATATATATATATATATATATATATATATATTTGTAAAATAAAAATAATATAGCTAAGTGATCAGTTAGTTGTTATCATTAGGAGATAGCTAGCCATGTGTCATACGCGAAGGTTGCTATCTCAAAATTATTAATTTTTTATTTGTCGTCCTTGCGAATGCTTAAAATCTTTCCGATAAATATTTAATGAAAACTTTTAACTTAATTTTTCACAAAGTTTCTTAAAACCTCTGTTTTTCCTGTAGAGCAAAATATTTCTTGCCGAAATATTGCACAGTGTTTACCTTAAAATTAGATTTATAACTTTTATTACGCTGGTGTATGTTTGTAAATATTTGCTTAGAATTTAAGAATAACTCCAAAAAAAAAGTATCGATAAAGTTATATTGTTAATTAATAGGTGTATATTTTCGAAGGTGTATAAATTGAGGTGTGTTTTTCAACTGCATATATCATAGCTTTAACAATTAAGGTTTCATAATATTAGATTATGATTTCATTCTGTTACTAAAACGAAGTATATGCAAACTGTTTATTTTTCTTTAAACTACGTAAGATTGTTACATCAATCTTTCACTTTCTTCATAAGGGTCTAAAGTTTATCATTCATCATATTTGGCTTAACCTTTCTCTTCAAGTATCATTTTTGAACTTCGTTTTATATTTCTGTTAACGAGGGAAATTGTTCGGCAAGATTCTACCATCGTGGTTTGGACCTGGAAATCATAATTAAGCAAAATCTCGTTCGAGTACTGGAGGTATGGATGACGCTTTCATAGCATTGGATGAAAGATTACCTAACTTCTTTCAAGATCTTTCGACTCTGCGTACTCCTTCGTCTGGACATAATATATGGCTGTTTACTGATGGTTTCAGCACGCAGGCAACTTTAGAAGTTTAACTAATCTATAATATAAATTAATATCTTCTATATTACATTTACAGAATTGGATAGTTTCATATTATATTTTTAGTATAAGAGAGCAAATAACATTATTTCATCTCCCAAATTATCTATTCCAAAAATATCAAGTCACACAGGAACATTCTGACTATCCTCAACAACTAACGTTTATAAAATAGTTAAAATCATAGTATTCATATAATGATTCAGTTAACATCATCATATATAACATATATATATATATATATATATATAAGATATAATAATATATATATATCATATATATATATATAACACATATAACAATATATTCTATAAGTTATATATAACATAATAATATGCTCATATATGATATACTATTTTCTTTATACCTCTTTTTAGATTCCAGGGTAAGGTGCGCTACAAGCACCGGAAAAGAAAAGTAGTAGGAGAATATGACAAATGAATGTCGAAAAGAAAGCCCAACCTTACCGCCCCTCTGTACCGTTAATTAGTGAGAACTAGTCTCAGTCAAAAAAATCCACCCTATGGTTTTACGTCACTACGACTGAACCTCACTTTGATATCGTTAATGTAAGAGTTCATCCCTTGGCCAAGTGGGCCACAACCATGCCCCCATACAAAACCCCGCCATTCTCTCCTATCATGCACCCTTACTCTCGCCTCTGCCAAACTCACATTTCTCTCCTTCAGACATTCGTTCACCGACTCAATCCACTTTCTCTTCGGTCTCCCAGCCGGTCGGTTCCCAACACACTCACCACTATACATCCGCTTAACCAACCGACTATCATTCATCCTTTCCACATGACCAAACCATCTCAACATACTTTCATTTATTCTCTCATTTACCCCTTTCTTCACACCACACCACTCTCTAATACGTTCATTCCTCACTTTATTAATTCTTTTCACACCTAGCATGCCCCTAAGATTGTCCATCTGAACACATTGAACTTTAGATCTACACTTCTTATTCCAGACCATAGTCTCACTACCATACAATAACACAGGTAACAACATACCCTCATGTAAAACCCTAGCACACTCAAGACTTAGTCCTTTTACATCCACCAACAATTTAATTGCACCAGCCACCTTCCTGCCATTCACAACTTTCCTACTACACTCTGCATCATCCGTTCCCTTCTCATCCAACACATACCCTAAATATTTAAACTCAGACACTTGTTCCAGCTGCTCACCATCTAACATAACTTCACACTGAGGACTGTCCTCACTCACAACCATAACCTTACTCTTATCCACGTTTACTTTCAAACCCCTCTTTTACACACCCTGCCAAATCTCTCTACCAATCCTCTCAAACTCTCTTCAGATTCGCCACACAAAACCAAATCATCCGCATATAATAGGTAGGGCACCCTCCACTCATCTCCATTCTCCACCATTCTAACACTATTTCCTGCCATCCCCACCTTGAATTCTTTCATAACCCCATCCATATACAAATTGAATAACCAAGGAGACATAACACAACCCTGTCTCACTCCGCTATTAATCCTAAACTAATCACCATTGACACCATTTATTCTTACACACGCTTCACTATCGTCATACATACTTTTGATTCCATTCAGAAGCCTACCACCAACACCATATATCACTAACACCTGCCATAAAGCTTCCCTATTAACTCTATCATACGCCTGTTGCAAATCCATAAAACCTAAATACAATTTATTCTTCTTCTCCCTCATTTTCTCAATCATTTGTTTCAATGTAAAGATTTGATCCACACATCCTCTACCACTCCTAAACGCACCTTGTTCTTCACCAATCAGTCCTTCAGTCACTCGACGCACTCTTTCGACAAAATACCAGCATATACCTTCCCTACAACACTCAATAAACTTATTCCCCTATAATTTCTACAGTTCCCCTTTTCTCCCTTACCCTTATATAAGGGTACTATTACCGCTCTCCTCCAATCCCTTGGAACTATACCCTCCATAAACGCTTTATTACACAACTTCCAAATCCAATCAATCACCATCTCGCCTCCGTTCTTGATCATTTCACAGTAATTTCATCATACCTGCAGATTTACCATTCTTCAACTTTTTCATCACTATACCCATTACCTCCTCCTTACTAATAACCTCATCCCCAAAATACCTATTCCTTCTTGCACCATCAAGCCCACACACATTCACTATCACCTCTTCATTACTGTTAATATTGTGCAGATTTTCGAAGTGTTCTTTCCACACTCCTCTCACACCTACTTCATCAGTTACAAAAGCACCATCCCTATTCATTATTCTAAGCAGATTCCCCTTATTCTCATTCTTAACCTTTCGCGCTTCCTTCCAGAAGAGCTTCCTATTCCCTGTAAGTCCCCATTCATCCTCCTTCAAACTGTTCATTTACCTCTTGTTTTCTCCTACGTATACACCTTTTAGTATTTCTTTTTTCCTCCTTATATAATTCCAAGCATCTTTCTTTTGAGTCTTCATCATTTGCTTTTAGTACATTCAACCACGCTTCTTTTTTACCTTTAACCGCTTTCATCACCTCTTCATTCCACCATTCACTGTTAACATTCTTACTTACTACTTTAGCACATCCACATACTTCCTTTGCACTACTAACAATTGCTTCCTTCATTTGCCCCTAGATTTGTTCAGTATCAACTTGTTCACATTCAACCGTTTTACTAGCGAGCGCTCTTACATACTTATCCTTATTGTCTTGCTCACTTAACTTCTCACTCTTAATTTTACCTACTTCCTTTCGTATCACATTCCTCTCCATCCAAGCCCCCACTAACTTAATTTTACATAGAACAACATAATGATCCGATAATCCCATTCCTAAACCCCTAACTGATTTAACATCCAACACATACTTCAACATCTCCTTCTTCACCAACACTAAATCAATCATACTTTTCACTTCGATACCATCTCTACCTACACTAACTCTAGTATACTTATGGATACTCTTATGTTTAAAGAAAGTATTACTTACACACATACCTCTCTCATCACAGAAATCAATCACCTTCCTACCATTCTCATTTTCTTCCGACACCCCAAAGCCACCTGTTATACCATCCCTTTTTTGATCACCTATCCAACCATTCAGGTCCCCCAAAACTATCAATCTGAAGCTCCTACTCACCCCATCCAGAACATCATTCAGATTATCCCAAAAAATCTTACTCTCTTCAACGTTTCCCTCAGATGGACCATACGTCACAACCACACATACCTTGACCTTTTCAAACTTAAATTTAACCATTAGAATTCTAGTACTCACACACACAAAGTCTACCATAGCTTCGTACCACAGGTCACTCATCAAAATTGCAACTCCTTCTCTTCCTCTCTCATTCATTTCCACACCAGCACACACACATTTCACACCACACCACTCAATTTCAACGTTTCCTTTCATCTTTGTTTCAGTCACAGCGAGCAAATCAAATTTGCCCTTTCTAAATACATCCATCACCTCTCTCCTCTTCTCCCTCAACATTTATTCCTGACATTCCATGTACCCATACGATTCATACAATTTTACAGAGAAAATGGAATATATATATATATATATATATATATATATATATATATATATATATATATATATATATATATATATATATATATATATATATATATATATATATATATATATATATATATATATATATATATATATATATATATATATATATATATATAGGTTTTTAGTTTAGTTATTTAAATTTACGAAAAAGTATTAAACATAATTCTTTTGGACGTTGTTTAAACTTATTAATGTTATTCATGCTAAAGTTTATCGATTTTTTATACGTTTACAAGAGAAAAGGTCATGTAGTCTACAGTATTAAGAATAGGAAATTAAATATGCAATCAGATATTTAGATAAATTAAATATCCGTCTTATTTCATGACAAACATTTAAAAAATGCTGAAGCATTTTTATTCTTATTTAATGGCTTTGTTTTTAAAATTTTACTTGGAAATGTATTAGTCTACCCTAACATTTTAAATAAATTTATAAAAACAAAATGAACTTTTACTTTACATAATTCGTTTCTTCTAACAAAATTGAATTTTAAAATTGTTTTAATAAAGAATCAATAACGCCTTTATAAATATTAACTGAAACCCTAGACTTGTCAAACTGAAAAATCTCCAACACTGAAAGTTTATGCATTTCCCGTTATATATGAAATCATAGAAATAATTTCATAGATTTATTGAAACCTAGAAATAATTTCATAGATTTATATTATAAACTTTACGTTTCTTTTAGTATGGATGAAGTGAATCTTATATACTATTTTCAGACTATAAAAATTACCAATAAAACAATTGTTCGTATTCTGTATCTTCTCAATGTTCGTAAATTTAGTTTTCACAAAGATTAAGCCGTTCGTGAGATAAATTTCTGAAATTAGAAAACTTTTATAAGGTGATTTAATTAATATAAATATAGTTTGTTTTTTTGAAGAAATTTTTGCAATACCCAAAACCATTTCTACAAGATTAATAATACATTTTCTAATCGCTTTCCAAAATGAAATTTGGTAACAAAAGAAAAAAAAAAAAAAGGTACGGAAAAAATGAAAAAATAGAAAAGCTCTTGCCATCCCCTGTTCTCCTCCAGGAAACAATTACTAAGGAAACATTTTGAAGGCAATTCTAGTATCGTGTCAATATTCTATTGGAAATGTTTTCTTAATCCACATTATATATATATATATATATATATATATATATATATATATATATATATATATATATATATATATATATATATATATATATATATATATATATATATATATATATATATTTTAATATATATATATATATATATATATATATATATATATATATATATATATATATATATATATATATATATATATATAAAGTCATGTCTAGCACATTTCGAAAAATATGTTGCTAAAGTGATAAGATATTCTTCAGAAAATTTGTTTGTATATGCAAAATAACATTTTACTTTTTAGTTTAATCAGGTGAAAATTAAGCGTTGATCTGATGTATTCTCAGAAATCGTGAACCCCTTATAATCTTTATTCTTTTTTCCCTAACTCAGTGTGCGTTGAGACGTTGAACGAAAAGTTTCATAATATTTTCAATCCTTTGCGTGTGCTATTTTCGTAATATTTATTGCGAAATGACGTCATCTTCGTCATGCTGCCCTTCGTATTGATAGTAACATATATTTGATTAGGTCTATGTCAAGTCAGATTGTAGGAAGTAAACTGCCAAGTAAGATAAAAGTTTTAAGTGTGTTATTACAAAATTTGCACGCATTCCTCTTCGTGAAGGACATCGCTGTGATTTTAACTGGAGAAGTTGTATCAAGATTGAAAGAATTTGCAAAAAAAAAAAAATTAATTGCTTATCCCACAAAGACCGCGCGAAAGCGACTGAATTTGATGATGGATGAACTGAGCAATTTGTTTGATATTGTGCATGGAAATATTTTGGATATGATACGCATAGAAAATAAAATATTTCTTTCATCTCAAAGGCAAAAGGGAGACCCGGTTGTATG
>JABUQX010142360.1:0-2500 GCA_015478945.1 Trachelipus rathkii
AGTGAAACACTTCGTTCAGTTAGATGAACCGTTTCGCATTTATCATTGAAACGCTTTACCGCGTTTTCGTGCGCCGCTTCACATATATATATATATATATATATACTATATATATTTATATATATAAACATATAGAGGTTTAAGAGACTGGGTGGAGCCGAGGAGGAGCAATAGCAGTTCTCTATTAACTCTAGCTTCGTCTCACTCAGACGTTAATGAGTACATTGGTAGCGTGCTTTGCTACCAGTGGGGAAACTTCCCGGCATCCGCGATAGGCCTGGCCAGCCAGCGGATTTAGTCGTTAGGCCCGTGTAACCCAAGGACCTTTCTCGATGGGTTCCACTGACAGGTCGTGGTTTTCCTAGAAGACCATGACCTTCCTGGGGGAGGACATTTATATATATATATATATATATATATATATATATATATATATATATATATATATATATATATATATATATATATATATATATATATATATATATTTATCTTTCTTTCTTATAACCTTATAAATATCAATATATATATATATATATATATATATATATCTTATATATAAAATTTAAATTTTTTGGCTATATAATTGCTTTTTATTTAATAGTGGAATAATTTGACATAATATTTATAACAGCCATTCCCCCAAATTTATTTTATTACTGCCTGAAGATGCCTCGAGTTCGGAGGCGAAATATTGCAACGAACACAAGTCTTCGACAATGGTTTGTCCTAAAGAAAAGATCATGATGGGAATTGGTTTCTTTCAAACTTTGAAACGAAAACGAATCCGAAGAATCAACTATGAGAGCAGGAGTACACAACACTTACACTTTGAACCTCCATGAAGGTTGTAAGCCTCTTTGTTCAGGACATCTTTTCTGAAGAGTGGACAGGATTTTGTTTTAATACCAAAGTTTGGATGAAGGATTTTTTTTATTATTTTTATTAAGGAATATTATAGAAGAAAATAGTGGTTACTTAATATGTTGAAATTTAATTCTTTTTTATCTATATCATTTCTTTATTTTAATAGCGGAATAATTTAATATATTATCATTCTCGTTATCATTATCATTGTTACTGTTACTGTTATTATTTATTATTGTTATTATCAGTATTATCATCATTCTCATTATTATCATTAGTATCTTTTTTAGCTTTGCTAGTGTTGCTAGTTTTGGTATTATTATTATTTTTATTATTATTATTATTATTATTATTATTATTATTATTATTATTATTATTATTATTATTATTATTATTATTATTATTATTATTATTATTATTATTATTATTATTATTATTATTATCAGTATCATTATTATTATTATTATTAATAATAATAATAATAATAATAATAATAATAATAATAATAATAATAATAATAATAATAATAATAATAATAATAATAATAATAATAATTATAATTATAATTATAATTATAATTATAATTATAATTATAATTATATTATAATTATAATTATAATTATAATTATAATTATAATTATAATTATAATTATATTATATAATTATAATTGCTAATGAATTATAATAATTATAATAATTATTATAATTATTATAATTATTATAATTATTATAATTATTATAATTATTATAATTATTATAATTATAATGATAATAATAATTATAATAATTATAATAATTATAATAATTATAATAATTATAATAATTATAATAATTATATGATAATAATAATTATAATAATTATAATAATAATTATAATAATAATTATAAGAATAATAGTTATAATCAAAATAGAACTCGACCTCTCACTACCGAAGCAAACCGCGGACCTTTTAACCACACCTCCAGCGATACGACTTAGTAGAATATAAATTTAATTTCCAGGTTTATAAAAGCAAGTCCGCGGCTTCCAAATAATAATTATAATAATAATTATAATAATTATTATAATAATAATAATAATAATAATAATAATAATAATAATAATAATAATAATAATAATAATAATAATTAATAATACTGATAAACATTTCCTCAGAAATTAAGACATTCTACTTATGCTTTTGCTATTACATACTGGAATCATGCTAAATAAATTCTCCGTGATGCTTAATATTATTCTTTTTGCCCATAGAATTAATAAAAGAAGGGGAACAGGGAGTGAAGGAAACAGTGTTGGAGGAAAAGTGATGTTCCAGAGGGATGGGGAAAAACCATCTTTATACCAATATATAAAGGAAAGGGAGACGTGGGTGAATGTAATAATTACAGAGGTATTTCGTTATTGAACCATCTGGCAAAAGTATACGAAAGGATACTTGAAAGAAGAGTGAGGGCACTTGTGGAACCCAGACCTGGGGAGGAGCAGTATGGGTATAGGGCGAATAGAAGCACCACAGATCTTATGTTCGCCCTGAGAATGATAACGGAAAAGACAATAGAATACAACAAAAAGGCTTACATCGCATTTATAGATCTGAGAAAGGCATTCAATTCGGTGCCTAGGAAGAAATTG
>JABUQX010142360.1:7500-14299 GCA_015478945.1 Trachelipus rathkii
ATTATTATTACTATTAATTATTATTATTACTTTGCTTTTAAGTTATTATTATTACTTTTTCTTTTGTTTTCATTTTTTATTTTGTTTTTATCATTTATTATTTTTATTATTTTTATTTTTATTTTTCATTAATTTATTATTTATTATTTATTATTTATATTTATTTATTATTTATTATTTATTATTTATTATTTATTATTTATTATTTATTATTTATTATTTATTGTTATTTATTATTTTTATTTATTATTTATTATTTATTTATTAATTGTTTATTATTTATTATTTATTATTTATTATTTATTTATTATTTATTATTTATTATTTATTTTTTATTTATTATTTATTATTTATTATTTATTAATTTATTATTTATTATTATTATTTATTATTTATTATTTATTATTTATTATATATTATATATTATATATTATACATTATATATTATATATTATATATTATATATTATTGTTTATTATTTATTTATTATTTATAATTTATTATTATTTATTATTATTAATTATTATTATTAATTATTATTATTATTATTATTATTATTATTATTATTATTATTATTATTATTATTATTATTATTATTATTATTATTATTATTATTATTATTATTATTATTATTATTATTATTATTATTATTATTATTATTATTATTATTATTATTATTATTACTCGTCACCAGATTCAAGATTTTCACGTGTTCACGTATTTCATTTTTTATTTTGTGAATGCCATCACATTTTTTTTAATATAAATTCTTATGACGATACCATTGTCAAAATTTTCAATAATTCAATTGTTTATCGTAAGAAAAAAGAAAAGAAATGAATAAAAAAAATTATTAGAAATAAATAAAATAAAAATAAATGAAAACTGAACTCACGTTTTTCCATAACAATAGAGGCAAAAAAAAAAAAAAATCTTATAAAATGAGGTCCTGTTAGTATTTGTTATTTTACAAAAAATTTATTGAAAAATGAAAATGGTCAAAAAAAAAAAAAAAAAAAAGTATACCAAAGGGTTGATTTTGGGATGGTAATAAAATTACATTAAAAGATGATCTGAATCCGGTTTCAGTTCCGGTTCAGTTTGTTTTGGATCGTCGACTCCGGTTTCAGTTCCGATTCCGACCGCTTTAGATCATGCAGCTCCGGTTTCAGTTCCGATTTCGACCGTTTTAGCTCATGTGACTCCGGTTTCAGTTCCGATTCCGACCTCTTTAGATCATGCGGACCCGGTATCGGCTCCGATTCCGACCACTTTAGATGATGCAACTCCGATTCTCGTTACGATTCCAACTGATTTAGATCATTCGAATCCGGTTTCAACTCTGACTACTTTAGATCTTGCGATTCCCACCCATTCCGGATTCCGACGACTGTTTACATTCATCTATTTCTGAATTTTACTTCAATGCAACATCCTATTACCAAATTCAACTGCCGTTACAATTACTTTATTTTTAAAGTAAAATCCAATAAAACATTAAAGCAATTATATAAATCAGAGACGATTTCATATTTTTCACTGTGACTAACAGAGTAGAATTTTACAAACGTAACAAAGCAAAAAAAGTAAATAAACAAACACCTTTGTCAATAATTATATAATAATTTCATTACCTTTATTTCCCCCCCCCAAAAATCCTTTTAAAAAATTGAAGGCCTAACTGATAATGATTCATAGAAATGACATTATTATAAAGAAAAAGAATATATATTTTAATTAAGCACAATAAAAAACTCGACTTGGAATTAGAAATATATATATAATATATATATATATATATATATATATATATATATATATATATATATATATATATATATATATATATATATATATATATATATATATATATATATATATATATATATGTATGTATGTATGTATGTATGTATGTATGTATGTATGTATGTGCATGTATGCATGTATGCATGTATGCATGTATGCATGTATGCATGTATGCATATATGTATATATGTATATATGTATATATGTATATATGTATATATGTATATGTATATATGTATATATGTATATATGTATATATGTATGTATGTGATACAAACCTATTACATCAATCGCTTCTAAATTTAAGAGACTTTATATTTTATAAAATGTTTAAATTTAGTTAGTTCCTTAAAATAACAAGCTCGCCAAATCTTCTTTTAACGATGCCCTTAAATCGATTTTATAATTTTTAATGCTGAAAATAGACATTTAACACTCACTTATTTTAGCATCAGTGTATATTAATCAGTAAATAAAGCAACACTCATTCTGAGTTTTTATTTACTCAGTGGTCTTTTTTGTTAGCTTGTTTATTTTTGTTTTCTTGTTTATTTTTGTTTTCTTGTTTATCTTGAATTTTCTGAAATCAAATTAATTTTCTGAAGGTGACGTCGTAATATCAACTTTTCTGTGAACTCTTTCGACCAAACTTTCTGCATCGCCCCTTGTTCCCTTAAATACCTTAAATTTAAGTTGCTACATTATAAGAACATCTTTGGCTCGAGCTTTCTGAGCTATCTTTATAATGTAATCGATACAATACATCTATGTATATACCAGCCAAAGTAATATCATTATCAAGCAAGAGGCTATCTCTTCTTCCCAGTGAATATCTTAATGTGGTTAGCTAGAATTCTATTATTTTGGGTAATCTAATTAGAAGCGTTTTTCACTTTTTGTAGGACAAGACTGGAGTCGATTTCTCATAATGAAACATTTTGGTGGCATTATAAGTATAAACAAGTAAATATTTGAGCTCTATTACCACTGAGTTTCAATCATAAGGACATCTTGTGATATGTAACTAAGAAAAGACTTCAATTATACAGTGCGTTTAATCAATATGTACGACCCCATCTTGTAGCTTGGTCCAAAATGACTCCCAATTGTCAATTCGTCTTTTCAAAATTGAATCTAAAGAGGGCGTTCTGGCAACCACAACTACTTTTCTTACTCTTCTAATAATTTTATCTGTAATTTGTCTTTTCAAGCTATCAATTAGTGTCAACTGTAGTGTGCGAACACTGCTTTGTATATGGTGAATTCTTAATATTGGTATTGATGCATTCTCAAAGGAATCTATATATCATGTTCACCTGTTTCAATTGCGTGTTTATATTTATCATGCAGAATATTCATCATAGACGTCATCAACTGCAGAATGTTCTTCATCTTTTTTAATATTTTATAGGGTTTTTATCATGCTAGAAGCATTATCAGTTATAACTAGTCCAATATCATTCCAATTCATTATAACATTAAAATCGATTAAAACTTTCACTACTAATTTTTCAAAAAAATTGTTCGTATGCTTTGCTTTTCTATTTTGGTATTATTTCTTTTTATCGCTAACAAAGCTATTATTAAAATGCAAAATAGTTTACTCTTTGTTTAGTACAGCCATTCATCTTTTAAGAACATTATCCGTTCAACTAAACATTTTTGATGCTTCTTTATGTTTCTTTGATTCTTCCATTGTCATCTTCAGCCATAACTTCAGCCATTTCTCCATTCAAGTTATCAATTGATTTGATAGAAAAAAAAAGAGAAAGGTAAGGGGAAGAGAATTTTTTTTACAACCATAAATTCTCCAGCAAATATCAGCGGCTCTGTAGATAATCTAATCATCTGTTCATAAGGACCGACCACAGGGTTCTGCCACTATTAGCATTCAACCTTTCTTCTTCCAGCTTGAACATCGTTTCTCCATAAAAGTTCCCAATCACCCTATATATGCCCAACAAACGAGAACTTCGTATTCACCTCATAGTAAAAGATAGTAATTCCGGTAGGAAGAAATATATTATATATTATATATTATATATTATATATTATATATTATATATTATATATTATATATTATATATTATATATTATATATTATATATAATATATAATATATATATAATATATTATATATATTATATTATATTATATTATATTATATTATATTATATTATATTACATTATTACATTATTATATTATATATTATGTATTATATATTACATATTGTATATTATATATTATATATTATAAATTATATATTACATATTATATATTATATATTATATATTATATTGTCTCCTCCTTTTCAAGTTCGGTAACAATTTGCGAAATCAGAGTTGGCAAAAAAAATCAATATTTACTGACACCGAGTCCCACAGATCTTCAGATCTGATACCGGGTTCGAATCAAATTCAGACTACCTTGAACCATGCCTAATTTTAAAGTATTATGAAAAAAACAATAATAATAATAATAATAATAATAATAATAATAATAATAATAATAATAATAATAATAATAATAATAATAATAATAATAATAATAATAATAATAATAATAATAATAATAATAATAATAATAATAATAATAATAATAATAATAATAATAATAATAATAATAATAATAATAAAAAGTTAAGGGAATCCTTTTTAAGCAGACTGAAGAAGAAGAAGAAGAAAATTTAAGATAAATTAAAAATTAACTTTTTTATAACTATTTTATGACTTTTTATAAAAATTTATAACTTTTTATAGTAAAAATTTTATAGTTAAATACTTTACTTTATTAATATTAAAATTACAGATATTAAAAGAGGGTAAGTAAGTAAATAACTATAAATGAATAAATTAAAGTGATTTATAGGTAAGTAGGTAAATAGTTAGGTGAATAAAAAGATTGGAATATAAAGAGTAAAAAGATTATCGATATATATATATATATATATATATATATATATATATATATATATATATATATATATATATATATATATATATATATATATATATATATATTTTTCTATATATAAAAAAAAAGAAATATAAAGAGATAAAAAAATATATATATATATATATATATATATATATATATATATATATATATATATATATATATATATATATATATATATATATATATATATATATATATATATATATAGGTTACCCTCACTCATGGACAGAAGAGCCCCTTTCAGGGAGGGAGCGGAATAGTTAGGGATATAAGTACCTCCCAAACCTAAACCTAACGGAAATCTCTCAGGTGAGCGCAGACGGAGATTTTGAAGAGAGGAAGATTAAATACAGCAGGAAAGAGAAAATCATATGATGGTAAGGAGTTTCAACTGAGAAGAGGCGACTGAAAAGAAGGAGGCACCACAACGTGCAAGTCTGAGATTCTCAATATTTGCACAAAATTCAAGCGAGAAAAGAGCAGCCCTTGTGCTACGAGGGCGACGCAGTCGAGGTGGAATATGAGAGGAAAACTCCCTCGAGCACCTACCGTAGTAGTACCTGTAGAAAAGAGATAGTGCACCAACGTCATGGCACAGAGATAGAAAGTCAATGGGATTTTAAAGTAGGGTCCAGTCTATTTGTCTTTTTGCCTTAGAATCAACCCTATCCAAATGAAGGGTGGAATCAGAGCCCCTCCCCCCAAACGTTAGAACAGTACTCCATACAAGGGCTGATATATAACTGGAGTAACTGTTCATAAGTAAAAATTCCCTCAATCTGAACAGAACCATCAACTTATCAATGCACTAGCAACCGTTGTGATATGTTCAAATCAAGAATGTTTAATTAACAGGTGAAACGTTAGAAAGCCGTCGAAAGAGAAAGGAAAGTTGAGAGGTGTTTTTGAGAGAGAGAGAGAGAGAGAGAGAGAGAGAGAGAGAGAGAGAGAGAGAGAGAGAGAGAGAGAGAGATGAGGAAGTTGAGTTTTTAAATAGTTAAATTTCACAAGGTTGAGGCTACCCCATCGGGAAATCCCATCTAGATCGGCAAGAATAAAATCGGAAAGCTAAATTCGAGAAGCATGTCTAGATACAAAAGAGGGAGCAGATTTGAAATGAGTTGAAGAATGAAGAGTTGAATCATCGGCATAAGAGTGAACAGAGTTAGAAGTGCAGCTGAGATGATCGTTGTTGATGAAAAGTAAGAATGGAGTATGAGACAAAACAGAACCTTGAGAAACAAAACAATTGATAGAAAATGAGGAAAAGGTCTCTTAATCAACAAGTGCTGATGGGACGATCTGAAAGAAAGCTAGACATGAGTAAGCAAAGAGAAGGAGAAAACCCAAAGAAGGGGAGCTTGGAGAGTAGAGGCTCGTGCCACACCCGATCAAAGGCTTCGATATGTTGAGCGCCACCACCACACACGCACGCACACACACACCCACACACACACACCCACACACACACACACACACACACACACACACACACACACACACACACACACACACACACACACACACACACACACACATAGATGAAGATGAAGTGCTGTCCAAAACTATTAAATTATCCCAAATTAGCCATATGGTGTGATAGGATCTGTGAAATATCCCATACACTCCTGTGTCCTATGGTTCGTTTTTTACGGAAATATTTCTAAATTTTTAAGATGACAGTCACATAGCCTCTGATGGGTACTAGGTGTGATCGATTTCTAATATTCGCCCAGCATTTACTCCTTCTTAATTGATTGATAGTTTGTTTTCCAACCAATTGTGGCAGCTTCCTTGTGACCACATACACACACCCAAAAAAGATATATATATATATATATATATATATATATATATATATATATATATATATAATATATATATATATATATATATATATATATATATATATATATATATATATATATATATATATATATATATATATTGAAGCGGCGTAATGAAAAACGCTGGTGCGTTTCACGATAATGCGAAAACGGCTAAACACCTACTTTTAAATGAACGAAGTACAAC
>JABUQX010142361.1:0-12500 GCA_015478945.1 Trachelipus rathkii
TTTAGAGACGGAGCTCTTCTAGAGCTGCCAATAAATATATCTTCTTCTTCTCATGTAAATTGTTTTCAAAGATTATTTTAAGAAAATTAAACTATGTACAGAAATAACTATTTAGAAACTTGGAAATAAAATCAAAAACTTTTATAAAATCAAAGGCTGATATTGAATTCCTATATTATTATTATTATTATTATTATTATTATTATTATTATTATTATTATTATTATTATTATTATTATTATTATTATTATTATTATTATTATTATTATTATTATTATTAGCTAATTTGTTATATCGTAAACTATTATTTACTATGATTATGATCCTTATTTTGATTATTATTGTATCTTCCAAATTTAATATTTCTAGAGTTATTCTTAGACTGATATCTTTGCGCCAATTCCAAACAGTGACGTACGCTAAAGCCCTCTCCCCGAAATTTTGATGAAATAAAGATTTTAACAAATTTTCAAATAATTGTAATGAAAATTAGTAAAAACAGTAAATAAATAGGCATTTTGAAAGATTTAGCTCCCCATCCCTCACCTTCCCTGAAAAAAACGTCCTGCCTACTCCAGTGATTCTTAGCTTGTGAATAAAGAAATGTAATTTGTATGCGTTTTATATAATAACGGAATTTAATGTCAGAAATAAGTTATGAGGTGGAAAAAAAAATCAATATTTTTAAACCTGAAGTATCAGGAGTATGGAAATCGAGGTCATTTTACAATAATCAATTCAAAATTTAAACAAATAATTAATAAACTCCAAAGTTAAGTAATAAGCTCTAAACATCAAGAAATCAAAAATAAACAAAATATTAAAGAATATGATAATAGATTTTAAGTTTTAAATTAAATTACTAATTTAGAGATTATAAACCTTACTTATGGGGAAGAGGCAAAGGAAGAAAAAATTAAAGATTAAAAAAATATTGAGCAATAATAAGTCTTACCTTGAAAACGGAGAATTACTAATTATCTTGAGAATCTGTTAAAGTTGATGCTTTAATCTTCAACCAAAGGTTAAGGAATCCCTCTTTAAAGAATGAATCATCCAGAACGTTAAAGATTAAAGGAAAAATTACTTTAGGCGAAGTAGATTAAAAACGAAAACTATGAGTACTTAAAAGGAGCAAGCAAGGAAAATAGCAACGCCGTGATTTCTCTCTCTCTCTCTCTCTCTCTCTCTCTCTCTCTCTCTCTCTCTCTCTCTCTCTCTCTCTCTCTCTCTCTCTCTCTCTCTCTCTCTCTCTCTCTCTCTCTCTCTCTCTCTCTCTCTCTCTCTCTCTCTCTCTCTCTCTCTCTCTCTCTCTCTCTCTCTCTCTCTCTCTCTCTCTCTCTCTCTCTCTCAAAAAAAAAATAATCTCTCTCTCTCAATTTAAGTTGGAACAGATGATTGTATTTTTTCTCTTTTAATTCACAGACCATTTTTACTAAGGCATATTTTAAAGCTCATTGAATAAATTTAAAGTCAGATTTTTATTGTAGGTTTGGGACTGGATTTTAATTATTTATTTAGAGAAAATTTTTATTTGTGTACCACACGGATACCATTTAGTAAAATTTCAATAGTAGGGTAATAAGATAAATTCATATCATAGGCCACTAGAAAAAAATAAAATGGACGTCCAAAAATTTCTTGAAAGTTAGTGGGAAATTCTGTTTGTAGAATTTCTTACATAAAGAATTTAACAGTAAGTCATGTCTCCTCCACCAAATTAGGAACAAATCTATTTCAAAAATACCTAAAAACTAGTCTACTAATTAAAGCTTTAAAGACAAAAGTTTGTATACACATCCCACCTCTCAAAGCTACTCACCATATTAAAAAAAAAAAAAGGAAATGCCTGTAAAAAAAATTTTTGGGGCTTGTTTCCAAGAAATTTTACTTGGAGGATGTCTTTAAAAGTTAGTCATATTTTTTTCATAGTTTAATTTAAGGTTGCTTCATTTTTCATTATGCCTTTACTTGGTCGTTCCATCTAAAACCCCTCAGTTAAATTTCCAAACCTCTGAAAATAGTAGAACTAGTCCTAAAAGGCAGTTATTTTTTTAATGACAATCTCTCTCTCTCTCTCTCTCTCTCTCTCTCTCTCTCTCTCTCTCTCTCTCTCTCTCTCTCTCTCTCTCTCTCTCTCTCTCTCTCTCATTATTATTATGCGCTATATTTCAAACTTGCCCACAGAAGACTATGCTTGGTTGAATTCAAATTTATAACATCTATGTCAATTCCTACTACTCTCAATTTTACGGATGAAGAGGAATTACTTGTATGTCACTCTGAAATTAAAGCTTAAAGAGTGCCTCATGATAAATTCTGGATAGATATTTAACAAAGAATACCCTCGTTGCAAAGAAATTCTCTGGTGATCCTATTGAAGTTTTCCACGTCTTATCAGTATCATTTGAGGTATTTGCTTTGCCAATGTAAACCTAACAAAAGAAGAAATGTGAATACGTTTGATCAACATCGCACCTAATATTAAAATTCTGCGAATCGCATCAAGAGTCAAGACAAGAGAAGTACCTCGTTTAAAAAATTGTTGCAGGTAAGTTTCGTTTATTTATTTCATAGTTATCTGAATCTGTTTTATATCCCGGAATTCTTTGTTACTTTAGTCTTGTACTCGTGGATTACTTCTTTAATCCTTTTATATTTTGAGTGCTGATCGATCACTCCTAGAACAAGGTACTCGTACTTATTACAATTATAATATCGATTTCAAATTATTTTGATATATGATCGTTTGGAAAGGAATGACTAGAGGTGCCATTAGGGCTGCGGAGCCGGAACCGTAATTTTTTGAGGGACCGGAGCCGGTTTTTGGGGGCCTGAACTGGTTGAGCTGAAATTCTTGGGGCCCTGAAGCCGGAGTCGGAGCCGCAAAAGACGCTGTCTGGCAAGCTCCAAACCTAAAAACGCAGCTTTCGGCAAGAGAGGCCTTATGAGGCTGGGCACCCGAAACCCGATCTAAGCTTCAAAGAAGAGTCAGGCAGGTAAACGCGCTGGAAAACCGTGATCACCAATTCGCCTACAAAGAGTATCTCAACAAATGGGACTTTTATCACATCTTTACTATCTGTTAAATTACTTATGTTGAATAAAACATCATTTCAAATATAGATTTCTAAATTACCATCCTCTTATAGCTTGCTCTTAAAGAAGCCACCAACCTAGCAAGTCGTACCCTATATAAGTGAACCCGGAGAACACCCAGAACTTCAATCAGCGCCTTCGATAAACTGGGAAGAAAACGAACAAATGGAAACAAAACTACAACACAAAATCCCAATCAGAACACTCGGAGAAAATGACTCAAGCAAACGAAGGCTATCGATACTGGAATTTTCATTTCTAATTTTGAATTATGGTCTTCACCTTTTCACAATTATCACAGTTCGAGGATTCATCGCTAGACATAGCATACTTCCTTTTCGGCATGGATTTCATTCATCATTCAAGTTTTGATTATGGGCAGAAACTCCTTTTTGGATTCCACTACGAATTGATTCCTTTTCGAATTTAAATGGTTCTGTGACCGCCCCCTTTTATGTATGAAGAAGTTTTTCAAATAAAGGACCCAAATTTCAAGCAACTTCGCCCACATATGTAACTTCCTTTACGGTGATTTTCATCATTTTAAGTTTGACAGCAGAAATTCATTTTCACCTTACTACGAACCCTGATTCTTTTCGAATTTTAAAATGTAGTTCTGTGACCACTCCCTTTATGTATGAAGAAATTTTTCAAATAAAGGACCTAAATTTCAAGCAACTTCGCTCTACATATGTAACTTCCTTTACGGTATAGATTTCTTTCATCGTTTTAAGTTTGATTATGGGCAGAAATTCATTTTTTTGATTCCACTACGAACTCTGATGCCTTTTTCGAATTTAAATGGTTCAGACCGCTCCCTTTATGATGAAGAAATTTTTTCAACAAAGGACCTAAATTTAAGCAACTGCCTCTACATATGTCATGCACGTTTTTCTGTAATCCACAGCTTCGAAACTATATTCTGGGCATTGACTTCAAACTGGATACATTAGAAACGCCTTATACTGGACCTATCTTTGGATTCAACGGTTCGATCGGTGTGGCCTATTTAACTTGTGAAAACTCAATTGTTTCATATCAAGAATTATGTATAAACATTTTTATTTTTATGCATTTAAATGTTTGTATGTTTGTTATTTTCTACCCGATCCCGCCCAAGGTGAATGTGATCGTATGTAAAATTGTTTTCTTCTGTATATGACATTATTGAATTTTTATGTATTCAAATATTTGCATATATGTTTAGATCTTCGATGCAACCAGTTATGCCTGTATTTGAAAATTCTTTACATTTCATGTATACCATTTTTGCCTTCAAATGTTTGTATGTCACTTATGTCTTTGGACATAATTAGCTATGCTTGCGTATTTGAAAGTACTTTAACTTATGTATTTTAGTTATTATTTTTACCCCATTGAAATGTTTTATGTTTGCGCATTGTCAAATGCCCCCCAAATATGTACATTTAATGAAGGTTAATTTTTATATATTCATATAATATTATAACATACTTTTCTCACCCAGCTTAGCGCGGGAAGCAATGTAGTACCATTAATCTTGTAAATTCTTAATTTATAGTCATATGCTAAGATTTGTTGAGCAAAATTTTATATGTCGGAAATGAAATAATATATAAACCCGTCCTGTTGAGACACTCATCAGTCAGAGAAACAACCAAAAGAAATAATCAGAAGAAATAAATCTCTCTCAAGATACTTCTCCAGTACTCCTCCAAACTTAAAAACGAAGCCGCAAGAGAGGTAAATTTTAAGGAAGGGCTGCGACTCCGAAACTCCGATCGCAAGTTTTCCCAAAAGAAGAGTCAGGCAAGGGTGGTAAACGCGCTGAAAAGTCCTGACTACCAATTCGCCTTCTACAAAGAGTATCTCACTGTATAAATTTTTGTCACATCTTTTACTTTCATTAATTACCATTACTTATGTTGAATAAAAACATCATTTCAATATGATTTTAATTCACTATCATCTCTTATATAGGGTGCTTGCTCACAAACGAATACCAATCTAGCAAGTCGTACCCTATATATATATTCAGAAATTTGCTTATGTATATTTATTATTCAATAATGAAAAAGGTTTTAAACTTCTATAGATGATATCCTTAGAAAAATCATGTCAACTAAACCAGATCGAAAACACCTAAGCATGTACTTGGAATATTTTATCTGCTCTGAAGATAAAAAATTACATTTACAATATGAAATAGTAAAATAAAGTTGATGGGAAATAGTCAGTTTGATCATGTCAAAAGTAATGGAACCAACATTACTCATTGGGGTCATACTACACTCCGCTGATCCTTAAATTACACGCACATGAAAATGCTCCTATCCAGCATTAAGTTGCAATTGTTAAAAGAAAGGTGAAGCAAAGCTGTTCAGGATAAACCTTTTTCAAAAACTCAGACTAAGTGAATACTATTTTCAATTGTCAAAAACTTGTTATGTCTATGTCGAGTGAAAAATTTAAAATATAATTGATTATAATGGTTGTTAAAGATAGTGACCCTATTGTAGTTTTTTTTTTTTTGAAAAATCAGGATTTCAAGCAGACAAGACATGGTTTAGAAACTAGGAAGTCCCTAAACCGGGAAAAATATTCGTAAATAGTTGTAGAGTGAAGTTGATAAACAAATAAATAAAACTTTAAACAAAGGACGCTTTGTGCATTTAAAATGGATGCTTGCACAAGGGCAAAGCTAAATTATTTTGCTATTAATATTACATATGTGGACGAAAATAAAAACAATATTACTAAAACGTTAGCAGTAAGAGATACCAAATCGCAAAAATTTCATCTCATACATACAAGAACTATTTACGTTTTAAAAGAATTCAATAATAAGATGCAAGTAATTAGTTTAGTTACGGATAACGCATCAAACATGATGATGAGCATGATTGGAAAAACAACAGGTAATGAGGGATGATGAATAGGAAGCTGGAAAATGGGATATTGATTTTATTGAATGTCAAAACGAAAATTTAATAATCGTTGTTTTCAGAATGAACTTGATAAAACTATGATAAGACAATGTTCCGATGACATTAACATTGCACACATGAGAGTAGTAGGGAAGGCATATTGGAGGCCCAAAAACCCACCTATGACCGACGAAAACCTGACCTTTGACTGCACTCTTGACCTTGATTTTGGCCTTAACTTTAAGAACGAATGGGAACTCCAGTTTTGAAGAACCTTATTTAGTAATTTTATTTGTAACTGATGAACTGACGAACCCTTCTCTCGACATATTAGTTGCGTATGCTAGCTCAGCCAGGTACCACTCATGCCACTTTATGGTACTCCACGGCTTGCTTAGTTTTTACACCTTACGACCTTGGCTTTTCCGCCATTAGGTGATGGTTCAAGTACTTCTGGCCACTGTGGCCCACCCGTCACATATTTCGTTCCAAACTTGAACGTATGTATTCTATCCTAACTTGAACACCTATACACACACACACACACACACATTACGCCGCCACACACACACACACACACACACATTAGCCACATTAATATGCATTGAATTATGACATTATACACACATACTATGACAGCATACTATAGACACTTTGAGCAGCCAACCATAACACGGCCACTTAGTTATCTCTACTTGCATGCTGACCAAACCTTGGCCTTTGGAGTATATTTGACCCATGCTGGTCACCTTTATTTCAGGGTACACTTGGCATTGTTAAGCGGATTTTGCGTGATGCAGACGTCATCTTTTGATGACACCGAGATATATTGTCTTTATGTCTGCTGCAAGATAGGATGTTCTATTGTGCGTCTCGGCGTGAGTACAGGACGAGTGCCAGGTGAGTTAAGCGAGTGCCACGAAGGCGTCATAGCCAAAGTGGCGCCAGCGTACTGAGTGCCACGCCAAAGCTATTTTTTGTTAGAATACGACAGGGTACTCTGTTGCAGGATGCCATGAGTTGCCCTTTCTATCACTTTATAGCCTATATATATATATATATAGGTTATGTTATATATATATATATATATATATATATACATATATATATATATATATATATATATATATATATATATATATATATATATGTTACATATATTATACGTATCACATATATGATTACTATAACACACATATTTATGTTAACATACCCAACTGATATACACCCACTCACACCACCATAGACACATATGCCATCAATAGACACACTCTGTTGATCATTGTTGTTCATTTTTTGACTCATGATGAAGGCATTTGACCATCTGATGAGTCGCCTTGCTCACCGGTCATTGAGCGACGTGATGATTACCGAGCCTAGAACAGAGCCAATGTCTACCAGCCGACGACATCGTGACACACCGCAAATACCGTCGTGCGCTGCAGGCGGTGTTGTCCATTATATATATTAAGAGTTCATGGCTCTCAGCGATAGTGATGCATCCAGTCTCATTACAGACCTATTATTGTTTAACATAGAGATAACATATTTATATTTTTACTTACTTTTACCCTATATATTTTTTAAATGTGGGCAAGAAGAAAGAACCAGAGGTTTTAATATATAAATAAATTCTATTTTGTTAGTATTATGAAATTTTTATTAAAAACATATTACATACTTGCAGCATAAATCAGTAAATCAATAGGTGTTACCTAACACCTGGGTGATATATGCTTGTCTTTTGGATGTTTCTGCTTTAACTCACATATTTATTAAAATACATACCTTAAAGCAGTAATGCAAACACAGAAGGTGCTTGCTCTTACTGCTTTTACTGTTTAACTCATAAAGCATTGCTTTACTATAGGCTGCTTTAACCCGCTGTTTATTAAAATTACATACCTTAAATCAAAATCAGTAATCAATAGAGGTTACTTAACACCCTAAGGGTAGGTTGGGTGGCTTGTTTTACTGATTTACTGCTTTATATGTAATTTTAATAAATATGAGTACAGTAAAACATATGAGTTAAAGCAAAAAAACATGAGTTAAAGCAGTAAAGTAGTAAAGCAGCATAACCCCTTGTTGTTATGTAACACCTCTATTGATTTTACTGATTTACTGATTTAAGTGCATGTAATTTTAATAAATATGTGAGTTAAAGCAGTAAACATGTGAGTTAAGCAGTAAACATGAGTTAAAGCAGTAAAACAGTAAAACAAAGATACTAACCCCTTGTTGCTATAAACACCTCTATTGATTTACTGCTTTAAGTATGTAATTTTAATAAATATGTGAGTTAAAAGTAAAACATATGAGTTAAAGCAGTAAAACAGTTAAAGATAAGCATACTAATCCCTTAGGTGTTAGGTAACACCTCTATTGATTTACTGATTTACTGATTTAAGGTATGTAATTTTAATAAATATGTGAGTTAAAGCAGTAAAACATATGAGTTAAAGCAGTAAAACAGTAAAACAAAAGCATACTAATCCCTTAGGTGTTAGGTAACACCTCTATTGATTTACTGATTTACTGCTTTAAGGTATGTAATGTTAATGTTTTTAATAAAATTTTCCGTACAATTGTAGTAAAATAAAATGTTTATATATCAAACACTCTGGTTTTTTCTTCTTACATACAATTTTTAAAAATTTATAAATTAAAAAGTATTAAGTAAAAAATATAAAAGAAAAATAATGTTAATAAATATATGTGTTAAATAATAATAATAGGTCTGTAATGAGTTACAGTTTTAGGTTCGCGAAAATGTTTTTAATAAAAATGTTTAAGTATGAAATAAAAATGAATGACTCATAGTATATATATTTTTCATTCGCGCAGGAATATTACGTTCTGCGGGCGCATCGTGCGGCGGGGGGAACGCGGCGGACGGGGGACGCGGCGGGTCGCACCGGAGGGTGCGGGTTCGTGGGCCTTCACGCGGAGGGATCATGCTGCGGCCTGGTGATCAGCTTATAACATAGGGGTAGACATTAATATTAATCCCCTGTTCTAGGCTCGTAAGGTTGGAGCTATCAAAGATGAACAATCAGTAAATCTGAGTCATCAAAGATGAACCATCAAAGGTGAACCGACAAAGATGACTTCATCAAAGATGAATCATCAAAGATGCCTTCATCAAAGATGAGTCATCAAAGATGAGGCAACAAAATTGAGCCATCAAAGTTGAGGAATCAAAATATCGCAAGGGGAGTGTGTGTGCGTATGTAAGGAAAGTGTCTTATGGTGAGTGTGAGTGTAAGTGTATATGGGTTAGTGTGAGTGTCTATGGAGAGTGTGTAAGTGCTATAAAGTCATAGTGAATGTGTGTATAAGTGTCATAGTGTATGTGTGTGTGTGTGTGTGTAAGTAATATATATATATATATATATATATATATATATATATATATATATATATATATATATATATATATATATATATATATATATATATATATATATATATATAGGCTATAAGTGATAGAAAAAGACTAACTCATAGTAGGAAGCATCCTAGCAGCTTGTAATATACACCAATCGATTCCTCATACCTTATAACCTAGGGGTAGACACCCATATTAGGGCTATTCTAGGCTCAGGGGAGGCTAGAAAAGGCTTGAAAAAGTGGCACCAGTTGGCACTATGTGGCACCAGTTGGCACTATGTGGCACCCACATCGGCACTCATTGGCACTCACTTGGCACTCACCTGGCACTCGTCTAATACTTTGAACACTAATAGAACATCCCTAGATACTTTACGGTAATTGGGAACCATCAAAGTTGGATGTCATCAATATAGGTGTCATCAAAGATGACGTCATCAAAAGATGGCATCATCAAAGTTGAACTCCAAAATTGCACCCTGAATACAAAAAGGGTTGACCGAAAATTTGGGTTCTCAAAATTGTCCCATGGAAGATCAAAGGTTGGTGGAAAAAAAATTAGGGCTGCCGAAAAATTAAGGATGGCTAAAAATTAGGGTGGGCAATTGACCCATGGAAGACCAAAGGTTGGTAGTGTGTTTGTACTGTGTATAAGTGTAAATGTAAGTGTCTATGGGTAAATGTAAGTGTCATAGTGAATGTGTGTATAAGTGTCATAGTGAATGTATATATGAGTGTGTGTGTGTGTGTGTGTGTGTAGGTGTTCAAGTTAGGATAGACCATACATACGTTCAAGAACGAAATATGTGATTTGTGGCCACGAGGCTAAAATTAGCGGGCCAAATTGACCCAGTATCTGGCAAGTTTGAGAAAAGGCCAAGGACACAAAAAGGTAAGGACATCAAAAAAGGGCTAAGCCCCTAAAGGGTGGCCAAAAATTAGGGTGGGCCAAAATTGACCCATGGAAGACCAAAGGGTTGGCCAAAAAATTAGGGTGGGATTACCAGTACAATCTGTTGCTGCGCAATCATGGCAACCCTTCTTCGCTGAAGGGTTGCAAAATTAGGGGTTGCCGAAAAATTAGGGTTGCCAAAATTAGGTTGAAAAATTTGGGTTCACAAAATTTGGGTTGCCCAAAAGGTCAAGGCCAAAAGGTCAAGGTCAAAAAGGTCGCGGTCAAAAAAAGGTCAGGTGGGTTTTTCGTCGGTCATAGGTGGGCGGAGTTTGGGCCTCCAATATGGCCTTCCTACTACTCATGAGGTGTGGAGTTTATACTTTACGATATCAGTGCGATTGTCTCAGCAATATACTCATGCAGCAAATCTTATAAGCAAGGCGAGACAAATAGCAAAAGCAGCACGTACCCAAAAATTAATGGAAGTTCTAAAGCATCAAGTTGTAAAAGTGGCAATCTTAGATCAAGAGACAAGATGGGGAAGTACATGTCTTATGCTCGAATGGCTTCTGCAACTAAAAGACTATATTAGTATGATGGCTGCGGTACTCCTGAACATTTTCTCTCCGATAGTCAGTGGGAATTATTAAAACACACATACTTTACAACCAATATATTAAATCAGAAGACTTGACAGCAGGAAAAGTTTTATAGAGAGAGATTCTAGCAAATGACATAAAAATATTTCATGGGAAATGGAAGAAGATAAAGAATGTTAACTGAGAACAAAATATTTTTGTCGCCCATCTTTGTTGATCCACAGTTCAGAATCTTCCTCAGAACTGAAGATCTGATATTGGAAGCTAGGAATGCTCTTTGTGAACTAGGACTTAAAATGAATAGCACTATCAAACAGAAATCTGGGTCGGAGTCAGATGGTTCAGTATTTTCAGGAATCCTCATTGTGGTATCTTGTCAGATGAAAATGAAGAAGTCAAATTTCACAAACAATGGGACAAACGCAAGTGAAAAAAGACAATCTACCATTAAAAGACTTTCAACCTAAAAAAAAATCCTCTAAAAAAAATTACAAAGTAGAATTCCATAAGGTATTAGATAAAATATTGAAAATCGACCGGAAATTAAAGTTAACTCTTAAAGAGGCAATTCCTAGCTATCCTAAAATTGTGCCATATGCGGTTTACACAATACAACTTTGCCTCCTAGTCATGTGAATGTTGAGAGCTTATTTTCTGCTTTAAAAATAATAAAAACGGATCTAAGGACATCGTTATAGGAGGATATTATTGAAGAAGTTTATTTTTAAAAAAATTGTTTTGAAATAATTTATATTAAATATCTTAGGCAGTTCAAAGAGAAATTATTTTAAAATTTAGGAAGAAAGTGAATTCTCTCTCTCTCTCTCTCTCTTCTCTTTATATATATATATATATATATATATATATATATATATATATATATATATATATATATATATATATATATATATATATATATATATATATATATATATATATATTATATATATATATATTTACAACGTATATATATATATATATATATATATATATATATATATATATATATATATATATATATATATATATATATATATATATATATATATATATATATACTTTTTTTGCTTTAATAAAAAATCTGTTTTGAATAAAATTATATTCCATCTGTTCAGGCAACTTATAGTTCAAAGGGGAATTATTTTAAACTTTAGGATGAAACTTACATATAATTTTTTCCGTGTAATATATATATATATATATATATATATATATATATATATATATATATATATATATATATATATATATATATATATATATATATATATATATATATATATATATATATATATATATATATATATAAACTTTTTAATAAAATTATATTACGTAACTGTACAGGAGGTTCATCGTTCAAAAGAGGAATTATATTAAAATTTAGGAAGAAAGTGAATTATTCTTTTTCTGTATTTCTTATAAATCTTATTTTGTATAAAAAGTTTTTTAATTAAGTTTTTAATTCTAAGTTAATAAAGATGTCATTAACAAACTTTTTCATACCAATAAAAATTTTGTAACAGAGAATTAATGATGTCATAAGTGTAAATGGAGAAGGAATTATAACAAGGATCGGAGCTGGAGCCAAACAATTTTGAAATGCTGGAG
>JABUQX010142361.1:17500-21893 GCA_015478945.1 Trachelipus rathkii
ATATATATATATTAACATATATATATATATCATATATATATATATATATATATATATATATATATATATATACCTACCAGCTCTCTTATATATATAACATAATATATATATATATTATAAAATATATCAAATTATAATCGGATTATAAAATATCGAAATATCGATATATCGACTATCGATATTTTTCTGGCGATATTATCGAAGGCGATATGATATTTTTAAAATATCGATATCGATTGCATCGATATTTTTGAATATCAGGGCTTGTCCCTAGCATATGGCGTCCACTCAGGCCAGACAAGAATTTTGCCTTTAGGCTCTCTCACGATCTCAGAAGGCAGTGAACCACCTGCGAAACGAGAGCCCATTTTGTTGGTATGCACGCAGATGATCTAGCGTGCCAAAGCCGTCTTATCAGTCTTAACGGTTTTCGGTCTAAACCTAAAAGGAGAGGTGATGTTTAGATATATGGCATCGCTGTTTTTATCATCATGCACATGGAGTGGGGAAATATTTAAAAACTGATTTATCATATATATATACATATACTATATATATATATATATATATATATATATATATATATATATATATATATATATATATATATATATCTCTTTATATATATATATATACTTTCTTATATATATATGATTAATTAAGTAAAGTACCCGCATGATAATGTATCTAAAACTAAGATAGGTGATTACAAAGAAAACTAACTTTAACAACCAGTGGTTGGACGTCATGAAATTTGTATGGAATGATTATAACACTATGTATATATATATATATATATATATATATATATATATTATATATATATATATATATATATATATATATATATATATATATATATATATATATATATATATATATGTATATTATATTTTTTTTTGCTTACACTTTTACGCCAGGGCGGGATGGTGGTGCATGCAGCCTTTCCCATTCACTACCCTCATCTCGCCCCACCACCTCCTCCACCTATCCCTCGCCAACACCCTACCCTCTTCTTCCCTCATCCTCCCTCCTCCAGCAACTCCTTTATTCCATCCATCCACCCTCCTCCTTCTTGGTCTCCCCCTTCCTCTCCTTCCTCTCCCCCGCCTCCCAAACTCTCCTAACCACTCTGTTCCTCCATTCTCACTAAGATGCCCATACCATCTTAACATTCCCTTCTCCGCTCTTCCTACCACCTTCAATCACATCTCTCCCTCACCACCCCATTCCTAAATTCTCTCCCTTCTACTAACCCCACAAACCGCTCACAACCCCTTCATCTCAAATACTCACAACTTCTTCCTGGACCTGGCCTTCAACCCCCACGTTTCACACCAATACAACACCGCCGCTGGAACACAAATTTTTCAAACATACTTATCTGTAACTCTGTGATGATCCCTTTCCATAACTCTCTCATTTCACTCAAAGCTCATTTCCTTCCTCTCATGTTCTATCTCCTCCACCTTTTATACTGCTGATCAAATACAAATATCTAAAATCTTCACTTCTTCCATTGCACACTACTCCACATTCTAACCCCTCCCTCCTCTCTTTCACTCCTCCTCAAACGCTTTAACGCTTTTACTCTCTTACCTGGTTTATTTTAGCCTTACGACCATTCTCAGCTCCTCACCAATACTCTCAGCCACCTTCCGCGTTCTTCGCCACTAGGGCAGTATCGTCACAAAACGAGTATCATGTTACTTCCCTTCTATCATTTGTTTGTCAATTTCACCTCCCTCACTGCCGTTCTCTGCAAACACTCTCCATAAACAAATTAGATAGCCACGACGACATTGCACCTGCCTCAATCCTCTCACCACCCCAGACATCTCACTCTCCCCCTCCTAATAACATTCTCACACACATTCTACTATTACTATAAAAGGCCCTAATACCTTTAACTAATTTCTCCATTTTCCACCTCCAACACCCTCCACCAATTCACCCTCTTCACTCTATCATATGCTCCTCTAATCTAAAAAAAAAACACTTATTACACTTTCCCTTTCCTCTCTATACTTTTCTCCACAAGCAACTTTAGTGTAAACACTTGGTCCACACACCCTCTTCCCTCCCTAAATCCTCCTTGTTCTTCCCCCATTCTCCCCTCCGTTAAACCCCTCACTCTCTCAATCAGTATTTTCCCATACACTTTCCCTACCATAAGACATATACCTCTATAATTCCCCCATTCCATCCTATCCCCTTTCCCCTTATACAGGTGAACCAAACAACCATCCTCCCAATCCTATGGCCCAATTTGCCTCCACTGCTCCTCAACATGTCGTATATAACCTATACAGCCCTTCCTCCCCTATGCCTCCCTTCTGCAACATTTCCATTCTCTCACCATCCAGACCGGACTTCCCTTTTTTTCCTTTATTCAAGACCCTAATAATTTCCTCCATTTACTTTGTGTAGCTATGATTCCTCCCCCAATTCATTCCATCCTCACCTCTTGTAAATCTTCCTCCCCTCTCCCACACCCACTTCATTCAATAATCCACTAAAATACTCCCACCTCTTCCTCACCCTATCCTCACCTCCTATCCACTCCCCATCTCCTCCCTTAATCCCTCTCTCCCCAACCCCTCATGCTTCTTCCTTTTTATTTTGCTTCTTTCCCAGAACATCACTTGCTCCGATTCAAAGTACCAATCCTTTTCTACACCATTCATCACTTTTGCTCTTCTCTTCGCCCTCTCCACCGCCCTCTTTGCTTCCACTCTAGCCCTTCTCTCTATTCCTCCCAGCTTTCCTCTCTCCTACTTCACAACCATTTCAAGCCTTCTTTTTCCTTTTCACCACCTCCTTCACCTCCCTCACTCCTACATTGCTCCCTTTCATGCTTACCCTTTTACCACAGCACCCTTCTAACTCTTCACTACTGCCTCTTTTAAATCTCATCCACTCCCTCTCCACCTCCCCAATTCCCGTCCCTCCGTCTCTCCACCTATCCTCCATACCTCCCCTAAACTCCCTCTTACACACACTGTCTCCTCAATTTTTCCGCCTTTATCACTTCTACTCTCCTCTTTCTCCTTTCCCTAACCGTCACCTCTCCTCCCACCCTTATCTTAGCAACCACCAAATAATCCGATATCCCCTCCGCCCTCTAAATACATTTACATCTAGTAATCTATCTCTATCCTTCCCATTTACACTCAGTACCGCCCTCCCCCCCTTTATCTCACTCTTCCATGTATATATGATTTTCACTTTTTTTTGAACCCAAGTATTCCCCACTATAATTCAGCTTCTTTCAACACAACTCAACAGACTTTCTCCGGTAAAGCATTTCCTCTCCTACCCCAAATGGTCTATTATTCTTCCCACCCTTCCTCCCTGCATTCAAATCTCCCAATAGACAAATTTTATCATTTGCCCCAAAACTTTCCCAACCTTACTCATTTCAATATCTACAAAATCTTTCTCTCTCCTCCCTCGCTCAGTTTCACCAGTTATATGCCTTATAAAACCATTTCCCCAGATTTCACTTTTACCACATTATCACCTCAGAACTCACCTGGCTGCTGGCACTTACTGCCTTATCCCTCTTCCCTCATAACTATTCCCCACCCCTTCTCACTTTCTTTCTCTCGTTTGCACCCCTAGTATATGCCCTTGTGTTTTCTAGTGCTCTCCCTCTTCCTTCAGCTTGGTTTCAATGACCCTTTAGCACATCAACTTCTTCAAATAACCCCACTTCTCCCTCTTCAAATCTATCTGTTTTACCCCTCTCGTTCACATCCACCCTAATTTACCTCTCTCCATCTATACTTTCCCTTCTTCTATATAAATACACACTCAGGCTGCCTTTGTGGGACTCCACACCAGAGCCTTCCACCACACACCTAAGGGCCACCACCCCGCTCGCAAATGCCCCCGGCTACAATGCAATAATGTAAAGTTTAAGAATGAGTAGTGCAAAATATGTATAAAGGAGTTAAAGAAACCTACCACTATCAATTTTATATTTGTTTCGCTTCCTATTTCTCCTTTCTTTTTCTTTAAGATTTACCCCCGTTAAAACTTTATTTATCTATTAAAATCTTTATTTAATTGTTAAATTTATTTAAAATCCCCCACATATACATACATATATAATAACACAAAAAACAACTCAAATTAATTATCCCCTTTATCCTTTATACCCAAATTGCAATATTTACAACAATCAACCCTTATTCTTCAAGACGGTAAAATACACTCCAATATATATACATCAATACTATTAATTCAAATAATAACCTGTCTTCTTAAACAAAATATATATATATACTCATCGAGGTAAATCACAATCGGAGTCTAATTTGGTTAATACTTAAATATAAAATCCCACCTTTAAATAATTTTACTTCTGCTAACTATAACAGCAATGTTC
>JABUQX010142362.1:0-5000 GCA_015478945.1 Trachelipus rathkii
CGGTATTGCTTCGTTCAGTTCGTTGGGTGTTTAACCGTTTCGCGTATCGTAGAAACGCTTTCACCGCGTTTTCGTGCGCCCGCTTCAACCACTATTGACAGAAAAGAGAAGTCGCCCCATCAACAACAGCCGATATTTAGTGATTTGAAAACTAGATATAAGTAAGCAAGAAGGAGGAAACCCAAGGAGGGGAGCTTTGAGGCAGTGACGCGTGTCATACCCGGTCAAATACTTTGGACATGTTAAACGCCGGAAAACCATAAATCAGTTAGATAGGAAAGTATATCGCCAGTAGACCTCGAACGCCGAAAGTCGTATTGTCGATCGAAAAGAAGTAAGTGAGATTCCAGATGATCTAAGAAATGAGAGGTAAGAAGAGTTTCAAAGATCTTAGATAGAATGCAAGTGAGAGCTATAGGACGATAGTTAGAATTATCAGAGCTGCTTCATTTTTTCGGAATAAGTTGGACATGTGGGTGCTTCCAACACTGAGGGAAAATGTTAGTATTGAGACATAGAAAATATAGTTGAACGATGGTTGGGGGTCAGACCTCAAAACTCGGGGAGGAACGCCATCCGGGCCACCCGCCTTCCTATCGTTCATAGATTTCAGGAGCCCATGCACCAGATCAAATGTAATCACATTTAAAGGCATAGGACACCTGAGAGGAGAAGGAGGAGAAAGAGGAATGCCAGAATTGTCCAGGGTTGAGTTGTAGGAAAATAGGAGGCCGAAGAGATTGACCTTTTCAGTTGACGAATTAGCAACAGAGCCATCAGATCGAATAAGAGGAGGAAAGGCAGATTTACAGAAGTTGTTAGAAATGTTTTTGGTAAGAGGTCAGAAAGATTTGTCAGTAGGAGAATCAAGGAGATTAGACCACTTTCGTTTGATGAAAGCCAGCCTGGCCAGTCGAAGAGTATCCCTGCAACGATTTCTAGCTGAATGAAAATTAGCAGAGTGATAGGAGAACGAAATTTTCCACCCCCTATACGCACTGTCCCTAGCCTGAATGGCCAGAAAGCAAGCACGATCGAACCATAGATTATGAGGAGAGAAAGATTTAGTCGAAGAAGGGATGAACCTGCTCATCCCATCAACGATAACAGCTCCTACCTTATCGGCGGAAGCATAAGCGTCACCAGAGTCAAAGAAGTTATTCCAATTATAGTTAGCGTAGAAGCGACGCAAAGCCCCCCAATCGAGCCGATCAAAGTGCCAGAAAAAACGTATAGGGCTGGATGGAGCTGTTGGAAAGAAAGTATTAAGATTAAGAGATATAAGGTTGTGGTCATATTTACCAATAGGAGCGAAGGTAGTGTATTTATAGAGAGAAGGACTAGTGGTAAAACATAGGTCAAGTGTGTTCAAGATTTGGTTGGGACGATCCGGTATGTGTGTGGGTTCTTTAATTTGCTCCAGATCGTTGAGAATGCTGAATGATTCGGCCTCCCCACCCCGATAAATCAGTATGGAGAGAACCCCAGCAGAAATTTCAGTGTTGTATACATTGAAATCCCCCAAATAAAGGACCTCAGTATTTGGATGAGAAGATATAACAGTCTCATAAAGTCGTGAAAATCTGTTCTGTTGAGGAACAGTAGCAGAAGCCCAAAGATTAGTGTAGTAGAAGGAAGAAAGATTTTAAGTCACAGAACATCGAAATTAGATTCGAGATTCTCGAGACGTGTTATAGGTGTGTTTATGTTTACATATGCACATACTCCATTACGGAAATTATGAAATAAGTTATAGTTGGATATATTAAATGAGTTAGAGGATGAATTCTTAGCCATCTTTGTCTCAGACAAGAGCAAAAGGTTAGGGTTAGAGTTAGAGAGGTGGTATTCCACGGATGCAGAGTTAAGGGGAGACTTCATAACTAGACCCCCTACTTTTTGAAAGCAAAATCAAAATTTTCACTTTTTTTTATTATCTAAATTAGTAGAAAAATTCCTCCTGAACATCATGATTATTTTTTAAAAATTCTAAATAGTTTTTTAGATACAGAAATTTATTTAGAGAGGTGTCGAACTAGAAAATTTCAATTCCAGTCAAATTGCAATTCCAGGTTTAGGATCAAAAAATTTTTTATAGTATGAAAATCTAATTTTTTCATATTCTCAACCTCTAGCTCATTCTCAGATTTTACTCAGTCAAATAAATGGAGCCGGAACCAGAAGCCGGATCCGGAGCAGAGCCAGAGCAGGCGGAGCGGAGGCCTGGGTATATTTTTCATGAAATAATTTTTTTAGATGAAAAATTTATTGGCGAAAGATGTGCTGAACAATTTTCAAATAGTACCAGAATCCTTAGTCGGATCCGGATTCGGATCCAGGAGGTCAAACCGGAGTCAAAGTGGCGGGGGCCGGAGCCAGGCCGGGTATGATTTTCAGAAGAATATTTTTTAGAAGTCTGCTGAACGAATTTACAAATAGTGCGTATTCGGATCGGGCTGAAGCGGAAGTTCGAGCTGGAGCCGGAGCCGGAGCGGAGCCGGAGCCGGAGCCGGGTATGATTTTTTCTAAAAATATATTTTTAGGTGAAAAATATGCCGAAAGACGTGCTGAACAATTTTCAAATAGTACAGAAACCTTAGTCAGATCGGAGCCGAAGGTGAAGTCGGAGCCAGGCCGAAGGTGAAGTCGAATGACCGGAGCCGGAGCCAGGAGCCGGAGCCGGAGCCTGGGTATGAATTTTTAAAAAATATTTTTAGGTGAAAAATTTAATGCCAGAAGACGAACTGAACAATTTTCAAATGGTGCCAGAATCCTTAGTCGGATCGGATACGGAGTCGGGCCGTCAAAGTGGGAGCCGAAGTCAGAGCCGGTGCCGTAGTTTGATTTTTTTCGAAAATTTTTTTAGGTGAAAAATTTGTGCCGGAAGAAGTGCTGAACAATTTTCCAAATAGTGCAGAAACCTTAGTTGGATCCGGATCCGGAGCCAGATCCGGAGGGATTCTGGGTATAAATTTTTTTAAGAAAATTTTTTAGATGAAAAATTTGTTGCCAGAAGACGTTCTGAACAAAAGGTTTCAAATAGTGCAGAATCATTAGTCGGACGGATCCGGAGTCGGAGCTGGAGTCGAAGTCGAAGCCAGAGTCAGAGCCGGTGCAATAGTATAAAATTTTTTTCAGAAGAATATTTTTAGATGAAAAATTTATTGCCAGAATCGTGCCAAACAATTTTCAAATAGTGCAGAAACCTTAGTCAGATCCGGGCCGGAACCGGAGCCGGAGCCGGAGCCAGATCCTGAGTATGAAATTTTTCAAAAAATATTTTTAGGTGAAAAATTTAATGCCAGAAGACGCACTGAACAATTTTCAATCTTCCAGGAAACCTTAGTCAGGTCGGATCGGATCGGATCGGATAGTTCGGAGCGGATCCTGGGTATAAATTTTTCCAAGAAATAATTTTCTTAGATGAAAAATTTATTGCCAGAAGACTTGCTGAACAATTTTCAAATAGTGCAGAATCCCTAGGATCCGGATTTGGAGTCGGAGCCGGAGCCGGATTCAAAGTCGGAGATGGAGTCGGAGCCAGAGTATGATTTTTCGAAAAATATTTTTTAGGTGAAAATTTAGTGAAAGAAGATGTGCCAGACAATTTTCAAAATAGTTCAGAAACCTTAGTCGGATCCGGATCCGGTGTCGGAGCCGGAGCCGGAGCCGGAGCCGGATCCTGGGTATTAATTTCTTTCAAAAAATATCTTTTAGGCGAAAAATGCATTGCCAGAAGACGTGTTGAACAATTTTCAATTAGTAGAAACCTTAGTCGGATCCGGAGTCGGATCCGGAGCCACGGAGCCGGGTCCTGGGTATGAATTTTTTTAAGAAATATTGTTTTAGGTGAAAAATTTATTGAAGAAGATGTGCTGAACAATTTTCAAATAGTGCAGGAACCTTTGATGGATCGGATCGGGCGACAGGGATCAGGTCGGACCGGAGCCGGATCTTTACTATAAATATTTTTCAGAAATATTTTTAGTTGAAAAATGTATTGCCAGAAGACTTGCTGACTAATTTTCAAATAGTGCAGAAACCTTAGTAGGGTCCGGATCGGAGTCGGAACCGGAGTCGGAGTTTAGAACCGGATCCTGTTTATAAATTTTTCCAAGAAATATTTTTTAGATGAAAAATTTATTGCCGGAAGACGTGCTGAACAATGTTCAAATAGTGCAGAAACCTTAGTTGGATACGGATCCGGAGTCGGAAACGGAGCCGGATTCTGGGTATAATTTTGTTTCTATAAATATTTTTTTGGTTTATTGCCAGAAGACGTGCTAAACAATTTTCAAATAATGCAGAAACCTTAGTCGGATCAGCGCCGGATCTGGGCGCAGCCGAAGTATGAAACGGAACCGGATTCTGGGCATAAATTTTTTCAAAAAATATTTTTGTACGTGAAAAATTTATTGCCAGAAAGTACTACACAATTCTCAAACAGTGCAGAAACTATAGTCGGAGTTGGAGCCGGAGCCGGAAAAAAATAATTATTATTTTTCTTTTGGGTTGTAAAAGAAATATATCAAAGGCTTGAATTGATTCAATTGAAAAAAAATATATATATATATATATATATATATATATATATATATATATATATATATATATATATATATATATATGCTATAATAATATATATATATATATATAGTCTTTCTAAATATATAATATAATAATATATATATATATATATATATATATATATATATATATATATATATATACTATATATATATATATATATATATATATATATATATACCTTATATATATATATATATAATATATATACTATATATATATATATATATATATATATATATATATATATATATATAACATATATATATATATATATATATATATATATATATATATATATATATATAACTATAACTATAACTATATATATATATATATGGTAGCAAGGGATGTTGGATGGAGAATGAAAGAGAGTGAAGGGTGCCCTACCTATTATATGCGGATGATTTAGT
>JABUQX010142362.1:20000-35713 GCA_015478945.1 Trachelipus rathkii
TTTCAGTAACATTAATTTTTGGAATGCTTTACGTTAAAATGTAACTGATGGCTCACTTTGAAAATTTAAGTTGCTGGATCACTATATTGATAATCAAGGTATCATGCGATTCACTGGTCACTAGACTCAATATCTAAAGAACACGATTTGTTTTATAGTAAAAAGAACAATTTGTTCCATAGTAAATTTTTTATATATAGGTTCAGAATGCTGCCTTTATTTTTAATCGCTCACACTCTATAGTTGGCATTTTTATCAAACCTTTATATGTATGAATAATTTACTGGGGTACAATTTTTAAGTTTTTTCAGTTGCATATCATCTGACACCTATGATTGAATAAAATTTGTACGCTGATTCCAAAAATCATATTGGTTTTTGTCTGTAAGCTACAGTTTTTCCGCCGTTCAAGAAAAACCAAAAAAAAATTGGAAAAAAAAAAAAAATTTACCCATGAA
This sequence comes from Trachelipus rathkii, assembly GCA_015478945.1. Lineage (NCBI taxonomy): Eukaryota > Metazoa > Arthropoda > Malacostraca > Isopoda > Trachelipodidae > Trachelipus > Trachelipus rathkii. The sequence continues at coordinate 20,459 of JABUQX010142362.1, forward strand.
TAGTATCATAATGGCTGGGAATACAAAAGTATCAATGGAAAATGTGTATTTCATCCAATTATTAAATACTTCATATTAATCAGATAATAATAAAAAAGATAATGCAATTTTTCACTTATAAATAAAAAATATATATACAGTGCCTGAAAAAAAATTTCATAACTCCTCAAATATTAGATGCAAAAATATGCAAATTTAAAATTTTGCAAATTTCTTGAGTTTCACATTGATTTTTATTTTCTTTATTTTGAGTAGTTGTAATGGGAAGAGTGTCTTCTATTGTCGCAATGGGAAGAGTGTCTTCTATTGAAGATCAGAATTCATCCCACTTTTGTTTTATTTGGATACATTTGAAAGCAGAGAAGAGTTCTCAAACTTTAATCAAAGTGCAGAGATCGAATGATTATTTTATGTACAATACTTTTTAAAACCTTATTGGTGCTATTAGTGGTCTTCCTTGACATCAAGTTGATTATAAAGGAACTCATCTTTCCATCTGCATCTTCAAAAATAGCATTTGAGCCATCTTTAAATGTTTGAATGGTGATGCTTTGTTCCTTTCCCAATCTCTCTTGCCAACTTCCCATGCTATTTTATGTAAAAATTACTTCCTTTTTAATGTTTGGATAAATCATTTGAGTTAATCTGTTGAAAATATTGATAAAATAAAACACAAAAGTGGGATGAATTCTGACATTCAACTTAAGGCACTCTTCTCCTCACGACTAAGAAGATACTCTGCATTTGTTAATCACATAAATTGCTACTTAAATCCATTTTCAAACATAGGAAACAAAGGAAATAAAAATCAATGTAAAACTCTAAATTATAAATTATTAAATTCACATATATATATTTTGCATCAAATATTTGAGGTATCACAATGATTTTTATGGGCACTTTACATACCAGATAAGGTATTGTATATAAATATAATTATTTTTCTTTTGGCTTTTCATTAAAGAAAAATCATCTTATTTAATATTTGTCCAATAAATATGAAATTTTCAGAACATGTACAATAGGGCATTTACTATTTTATCCAGGTGATATATGTTCTACTCTCAAGGAATTCCAGGTATCTTAACGTGTGTTATTAATCGCTCGTAGACGACTCTCACATATATTTATGAATATATTAAGATTTTATTTATTCTTGTAAAAATCATTTGAATATATATGGTCTACTACTAGATCCACTACTACTATAAGATTGATTATTTCTATTGAAGATTGTTTAGAATAAGATTCTACTGTACAAATATTTCTTAGTATTTGCATATTGGATATTCCAAGTATATATATATATGCTTTGTAGATAAAGTTTGAAAGGGAATCAACCATTTATAATATATTATTATTCTTTATTCTGATTTATGACAATGTGTAGTAAATTTTATTTCATGACTACTGGAATGTCATTATCCTACATCACCATTGTCTTCTCTTCGAATTGAATCTTCCATTAAAGTAATATCTTTTCTCCTGCAAAACTTCAAGCATTATCTCTGCAAATTCCGATGCTATTTGTTGGAAAGGTACACGTGTCAAATGAACCAACCCCTGTAAGAAAGAAAAACAGGTGGTATATATATATATATATATATATATATATATATATATATATATCTATTTATATATAAATATATATATATAAAAATAAATATATATATATACAAATATATAAATATACTTATATATATATATATATATATGCTACTATTTCTTTCATATATATATGCTATATATATATATATATATATATACATATATATACTTATATATATATATATATATATATATATATATATATATATATAGAAATATATACCAGATATATATATATATATATATATATATATATATATATACAGCATCGGTTTCTAGGAAACCTTAGTCGAAAAATGATGAAACCAAGCAAAAACAATTGAAAATACTATTTCTTTTCAACGTTTCAAATCGATTGGAGTTATTCGCCTGTCCTATAATAATAATAATAATAATAATAATAATAATAATAATAATAATAATAATAATAATAATAATAATAATAATAATAATAATAATAATAATAATAAGTTTTATAGAAACGTCAATATATTTCTTTGTATATGAAATAGTTATCACCATTAAAAAATTTTACAAAATTGGTTTAATTATAATAATATTTTTAATTCATATTTGCCTTGTAAGAATCACAACAGATTTAATAAGCTGATGGAATTTTTGTAATTTATTATAAGATTACTATATTTAATATAAGTTCCGATATATATATATATATATATATATATATATATATATATATATATATATATATATATATATATATATATATATCTTATAATATATATATATATATTCTGCTATATATATATATATATGCAATGCAGCATACTATACTGCTACTATACGACTACTACTTTTCTGCTCTTATATATATATATATATATATATATATATAATATACGGTATATAGTTCATGGTGGCTTAGTAGATTTAATATGGTAGTTTTCACTCTGTTGAGAGAGAGAGCTCGAATCCTCGTATCCGGCTACCAGAACGGACACACAAATTGCCGTCAGTACGAGATTTTGTGTAATATTTAATTACAGTTCACGCCCTATTGAATTATACTAATCACAACACCCACATATCACTAAAAACACAGCCAACACATACAACAGAACAGTCTATTATAACACACAAAAATCACACTCCCTCACTCTCATGCTTCAAACAAAGAAGGTCCACCCATCTGGATTCGAAACCACGTCCACGGTGGCCAGAATTTTCATATGCGTCGAGCCGAAACAGAACTTGCTATCAAACCTTGATAAAATAATCTGCGCACTCTATTCCACTTGATTAGAAAATACATATAACTAAGTTTTCCCTGACTAAGAAGAACCTACTGCTGTAGGTAATGAATCCTCAATACATTGCATACAAGGTATATATATATATATATATATATATATATATATATATATATATATATATATATATATATATATATATATATATATATATATATATATATATATATATATATATATAAGTAATATATTTCTCTGTATTGAATATTAATTCTTATTAAAAATTTCATTTTTCGTTGCAATTATTATTATTATTATTATTATTATTATTATTATTATTATTATTATTATTATTATTATTATTATTATTATTATTATTATTATTATTATTATTATTATTATTGTTAATATTATTAATATTATTATTATTATTGTGTGTGTGTGTGTGTGTGTGTATTATTATTATTTTTATTATTATTATTATTAATTGCAGGACTGTAAAGATGTTTGTCGTTGTAAGAACGGTGTAATGTGTGACCACGTGTCTGGAGCATGTACCTGTGCACCAGGTTGGACAGGCCCTTTATGTGAAAAGTCTTACCCTGAAGGAACCCATGAATCAGCTTATAGTGATAAATGTCAGTGCCAGAATGTAGGTAGTTGTGTCCCTACCAAAGGAGAGTGCAAATGCCCTTCAGGATATAAAGCTTTGTGTATCTGCGTTGCCTCAAATGAGTTTATTAATTTTTATAATTAGAATAGGACAGCATATGTTTTATTCGCTATATGTGACTAGATTCTAGATTATATTATTAAATAATATTAAAGGTTTAGTAGGCCTACTACTTTTGGTTTTATTTTTAAAGTTAACCGAATGGTATAATTGCTATATGTGACTAGATTCTATAATGGAAGATTTAGCAGGCGTACTTCTTTTTATTTTGTTTTTAAAGTTAGACTAAAATGGTAAGTGGTTTAATCGCTTTAAGTAACTACTTTTTATATTCTAAAATTGAATATTTAGTCCTTTTTTTGTTTTGTCTTTAAGGTTAGGAATGGTGAATGGGTTGATTGCAATATATTAGATTATGATAGTAAATGGTTTAATAGCATTATATGACTTGATTTTGTTCTATTATTAAAGATTATTTACTTTTGTTTTTTTGTTTTTTCATTTTTAATAAAAATAATTATTATACTTTAACTGATTGAAGGAAATCCGCAACTCACCTCTTGATTAATTTTGTTTTCACATATATTTAATAAACTTCATTATATATTTTTTTCATGTTGTTTCTGTTTTAGTTAATTTAACGAATTCTTAACAGGAAATAAAATTATCCGCATCTTCAACTGGGGATATAGGCATCATTTTCTATACTCGCATCCGCGAACACTGATGCTTTGCTTTCATGTGGATAACAGATATCAAGAATCACCTATAATTATGAAATGAAAGCTCAAAAACCAAATGTACAACTTTCTTATTTGATGAAGCAAAAATAAGAAAAAAAATTAAAATTGATAAAATAGCTATATATAAAATAAAAGTAAGAAATAAAATTAAATAAAGTAGCTTATATAAAATATTATATGGAAGGGGAGGGGGCTTTCTTCTCGACTTACGTCATGCCTTATACTTCACTATTCTATTTTCCATGCATGTTATGCACCCCTACCCCACATTTACCTCTAGTGGGAAGAGAAGGGGGGATAAAGAAAGAGAGAAAGAAAAAAATAAACGATGGAATAGATATCAAATAAAAAATACAGGAATAAAAATAAAATTAATCTCCTAGCGCAGATTTCGCAGGTAAGCACAACCGCAAACTTTAAAGTGAGGGAGATTAAATTCGACAGGACACACAGAAAATGGGAGAGAATTATAAAACAAAGGTAGTTGAAAAGAAGGAAGCACCACATCGAAAGTGCTTGGAGAAGACTATGTTCTTTCAAAATTCATACGTAGACACTGAATCCCTTGTGCATCGAGGGTTTTGTAAAGGTGGTGACATATGAGCTGTCAGTTCCCTCAAACATATGCTGCAGTAGTACCTGAAAAAAAGAGAGAAAGCACCAACGTTGTGTAGCAAAGATAAAGGGACAAGTGACTGGAAAGTAAGGAACAGTTTCTATTCCTTTTGACCTTTAATTCATCCTGTCCAAAGAGGGTGAAACCTGAGCCTCCCTTCTCCCTTAGTTATAAGAGTAGTTCTCCATACAAGAGGGGATGAAACCCTTGTATTATTGGAATAAGTGAGAAGAGTTAAAAACAGAACTTCCCACTTCTTTGATTCCTCCCTAGCAACCGTTATGATGAGGGTTTCCATCATTTTTTTTATTTACGTTAAGGCCAAGGATGTTTATATTGTGAACAGGAAAGACTGAAGAATTATTGAAAGAGATAGAAAAGTTAGGTGTCTTTGAGAGGGAGATTTAAAGATGAGGTTTTATTTAAACAGTTGAACTTCACAAGGGTGAGATTACCCCACTATAAAATTCTATCAAGATCAGCAAGATTAAAATTGAAAAGATTAAGACGAGAGGCAACTCTAGATGAAAAAAGGGAGCAGATTTGAAATGGATAGAAGAATGAATAGTCGTGGTCACTGGTATATCTATGGAAATGGTTAGATGAGCAGTTGAGATGATGGTTAATGTAAAGAAGGAATATAGTAGGAGATAAGACGGAACCCTGAGAAACACCATTATTGACATGGCTGGAAGGAATCGCCGTATCAATAACTGATGTTACGGAGCAATTTCAAAGAAAGATAGACAAAAATAAACGAAGAAAAGGAACACAAAGGAGGGGAACTTGTAGAGCAACGATGCATGCAATGCCCGTTCGTATGTCTTGGATATGTTGCGTGCCACAGCACAAGAGTGCTATAGTCTCTAAGAGAAGAATACCATGAGTTTGTGAGGTGGGATAGCATATCTCTAGTAAACCTCGAGGGCCGAAAGATCCAAGAAATATGAGTTGAAAATAGTTTTAAAGATTTTAAACACAATGCAAGGGAGAGCATATAGGACAATAGTTAGAAGGTCAGAAATGCTTCATTTCTTCGGAATCGATTGAACATATGCGCGCTAGTAATGAGTCACATGGGGTATAATTGAATTAAAGACGACACCATTTCAGAATCACATTTCCTCAAAACTCTGGGAGAAGTGCCACCCGAGCATCTTCCCTTTATAAAGTTAATAGATTTCAAGAGCCCATGAATCCAATCAAATGTAAAAACGGGTAAGGCATAAGTCACTGAGAAGAGAAGCATGAGTTGGAGGAGGATTTTCGAAGTCGTACAGGGTTAAGTTACAATAAAACAGGAGGTCAAAAAGAATAGATATTTAAGTTGGAGAAGCAACAGAGTCATTAGAGCGAATATGAGGAGGAAATGCAGAATTGTGAGATATGTTTTTGGCAAGAGGCCAGAAAATTTTCAGTTGGAAAACCAAGGTGGTGAGCGCTCTCTCGTCTAGTGAAAGTCCTCTTTGCTCGTCGCTCATTAAATAATATCCCCCCCAACGGTTCCGAGCTGGATGAAAATTAGTAAGAGTCATTGGAGAACGAGAATTTTTCCACTCCCGATACACATTGTTTCTAGCTTTAATGGTGCGAGAACAAGCATGATCGAACTATGGAATTTGATGGGAGAAAGATTTAGACAAAGATGGAATGGATCTACTCACCCATCAGCGATCACAGATATCCACCATATCGGCAGTAATCGAATCGTCTTTAGAGTCGAAACAATCTCTTCAGGGATAGTTAGCAGAGAAGTGACACAAAGCATTCCCAGGTTAAAGTAATTAGTAATTAACTTTAAATTTTAAAGTTATATATATATATATATATATATATATATACCTTATATTGATATAAAGAGTATATATATATATATATATATATATATATATATATATATATATATATATATATATATATATATATTGTAGTAGGAGGGGCTTTGAACGGACAAACAAATAGATAGGGGTGTTATACTTGATAAAGAGGTTCACCCAGGCCTCTCTGTGCTGCTGGGGGAACAGATCCACAGACAGAGGGGTGATCCTCTTCACTTTCAGTTTGTTCCAGCTCTCAAAGGCCTTCTTCAATTCTGGCGTGGTCGGGAGTCAGAGGCTGGCTGTCATTCACCCTTATGTAATGGAAGGGGTCATCTTCCACCCGTTTCCGTCGTTGTCGTGATCAGGAGCCACGTTTATCAGCACCTCACTGATGACCCTCTTCCTGATGGTCTCCTTCGTCTTATTCAGGTACCCAACGACTGGAAGTTTGAAATAGGGGTGGAGGGCTGTACTATCAGCAAGTCCATGTCCACAAACAGGTGCTCAAACCTTCCCTTGAAGGCCACCTTAACAGGTTGGTAGATATATATATATATATATATATATATATATATATATATATATATATATATATATATATATATATATATATATATATATATATATATATATATATATATATATATATATATATATATATATATATATATATATACTTACTCTACCTTTCATCTCCCCTGATTACCCCTCCATCATGGGGAGAGGCCACTGCGCCCAGGTACTCCCGCCGACGCAACCGGTCTCTTCAGATATCTTCCAGGGATGTTATGTTCCACGTTGTTCTGTGTTGAGAATTTTTTTAAACAGGAGAGAAAGAAGTAGGATGTGTCTTCCGGAACCTGATAGCAGTTTTGACACATGCTTGTGGTGGTTTGGTTAAGGTTGAATCTATATTTGTAGTATTGAAATTTAGGGTGATGGCCGCATCTTAGCTTTGCCAAGGATGACTGACTGGTTCTTGGTAATGAGTTGAATTCTGGTGCTATTTCTGGTGGGTGTTTGTTTAAAATGTTGTTTGTTGTTTCTGCATCTTAAGTGGTTTTCTGTTAGTGTCGTGTGGATTTGTTTGATTATGTTGGGTTGTTTGGTGTTGGTGGAATGTTGTTTAGAATTTGTTTGTAATATAGTGCTGAGTCTGTGGTGGGTAGGGTAAGAGTAGGGTAGTGTGGCATGGGTGTTGGTGTGTTTGGGTTTTTGAAAAGAATTGTGTGCCTATCACATCCAGATGTGTGTCTATGGGTAGAATTTTGGTTTCAACGTGTAGATGTTGTTGTGGTGCTGTTGATGTGAATCCTGTTATGATTCTTAGAGCTTTGTTTTGTGTCGTTTGGAGTTTTAATGTTATTTTTAGTCAGTAGTGGGTGCCGGATTGGAGAAGCGTAGTTTAGAGTCGGGCGAATATATTGTTTGTATATATAGTGGTGGATGTTGGTTTAGTGCTTGTGAAGTCTGTGCCTGCGATGGTTCTTAATATGCTTAGTTTCTTGTTAGCAGACGAAATTATGTTGTCTATGGTCAAGTGTTACTTCGAGAATTTTGGGAGTTTTGTTGAAGGGAATAGCAATGTTGTTTAGGTAGACTAGTGGGTGTGTGGTACCAAGTTGGCGGTCGGTGGCAATTAATGTAATTGAAGATTTGTTTGTCGAAGCGGTCATTCTGTTTTCTGTTAACCATGTCTGAAGTTGGTTGATGTTTTGTTGTGTCAGGTTTGTGCCGTGTTTAGGTTTTGGTGTGTAGTGGGTATGGTGATGGTATCTGCGTAGGTTGTTATGATTGTGTGATCTGTTTTTGGTTTGGTAGTTCGGCCGTAAAAAGGTTGAATAGTGTGGGGACATATATAAATATAAGTAGTAATGTGCCCAGTCCCGCACCCACTTTTTTCTATATAAATGAATAGAGATATATTAGGCTTAGGGGGAGAATTGATAGCCCGAAGGGCTATCAATTCGACAGACAGACAAAACCGAAGGTTTTGTCTATGTTTGTCTATGTTTGTTTGTGTTTGTTTGTGTTTGTTTGTGTTTGTTTGTATTATTTATTATTATTATTATTAGTTCGAAGAAATTGAGATCACGGAGTGATCTCAATTTCGAGCCGACTGTGGCTCCGACTGTAGCTCAGCATCCGACTCCGACTCCGGCTCCGACTCCGACTCCGGCTCCGGCTCCGGTTCATGATACGGTATGGTTCAGCCTTTGGTTAGTGTTGATCTGTCTGTATTAATATTATTATTATTATTATTATTATTATTATTTATTATTATTATTATTATTTATTATTATTATTTTTGTTATTATTTCCACCATGGTTTCTTCTTCGCATCCAGTTCTAAGTCCAATATATATCTACATGGGTCAGAGTTATCGTATGAGGTTAAAATTTGGAGGGGTGTTAGATGGGTAGGTAACCTCGTCGTAGAGGTGGTTACGTCCCCAAGGGGTCCCTCTGAAGCGCCCCACCCCTTTAAAAATCGAAGTGTTCGTATTGGCTGAAATTTGGTGAGAGGATTCAGAGTTGAATTTCTAGAAAGACTTGGTATGTGAATCTGAGAAGTTGGCTCCGGCACCGGTGTTGGAGCCACTGCGGTGCCGAGTTAATAAACATTCGTATAACAACAATGTTGGTATCCTTATAAGGGTTATTGAGGTCGTAGAGTTCGAATATGATGGTTATAAGCCCGTGTAGGATGTCTAGACCCCCATTAGGGGGGTCTCGACTGAAAAAGAGCCCTCGGGAGTGCAAAAAGGTCGAAGGAGAAATGAAGAAGGATGAAAGAAGAATAAAGAAAGGAAAGAATGGAGAAGGAATCTAACTCAGAGGAGTAGGAGTTGACAGCTGCACTGGTGCTGGATCCGGTGCAGTGCGGTGCTGGGATAGTAAATATTTGTATAATAATACAATATTTGTGTTAAAATATATGTTTATAAGGATGTAGATCTCAACTAAGGTGTTTGAGACTCCCTCATGAGCAAGAAGGTAGCGTCATCAGGCTCGATGCGTGGGGCGCGCCCGCAGGCGCGCAAAGCCGCAATCCGCCGCGAAACTGGCGCGAGCGCGCGCGTCCGCAGGCGCGCCCGCCGGCGCGATCCGACGCGTGTGCGCGCCCGCAGGCGCGCCCGCCGGCGCGAACCGACGAGGGAGGGGCGCGTGCGCACACCCTCTCGCGTAACGCATGTACGATCCGGTACGAGAATGCAAACGTATTGTTTTTTTTTTTAACTTAATTTTTTTTTTTTTCAAAAATTTATTATTTTTTATTTTATTTTTTAATTTTTTTTTTTTTTACTAAATATTTTATTTTCATGTTTATAGTGTAAAAATTTACGTTTTTACATACCCTAAATCAGTAAATCATACCATCATCCAACCCTCCCTCTATCCATATGTGATCTATTGATCTATTGATCTATTGATCTATTGATCTATTGATTAAGGTCAAATTTTTCTTTCGTATAAATAAGTTCTCTGGATAAAAGAAGGAAAAGAAAACAGGTTTTTATTTTAAAGCGTTTATAACATAAGAGCAAACTACATAATCGTTAACATATAAATTTTTAGCATCAAATATATTTACAATTTTATTAAAAGAAACATTATTTAAAAAACATATAATAAAATAAATACAGTATACACCACATAAATTAGACCTGATGGGCTGCACAGGAAAACATAAAGTCTTAACATATTGAACATTATTATATTTTAAAAAAGATGTTACATAATGATCACTAAACATAAAATCTAAATGCAGAGAGTCAAGGAAATATACAACATTATTTTTATTCTTATACACAGCTATCCAATGTCCATTGCTCGAAACATCCCTAGGAGAAGTGTTGAAGATAAGGCCTGAGTCGGTATCCAACTTCACAGCATCGAGTTCATTACATGCGAATACACCTAAAAATCTTCTTTCGTTTCCGAAGGCATTTAATATCTCTTCTTCATTCATCATTAATAATTCAAGATTATATTTCGTACTCTGTCAATCTCAATGATTTGGGGATGTTCAAGATACACCAGAACCGAGATTGAGGATGTCAAACTTTGTCCAAATTTGAGACTCAATCCTAATGTTCCTTTTCTTAGGATATTGAGATGATAAGCATTACAAGCTGAAAGATCAGCAGTGAGATCGTATGCATATAAATTACTGTTTTCAGCATAAGTCTGAAGATCAACACCTGTACCGTTATCGCTGCAAGATACAGTATTGGCAAATAAATCGTAAAAAGGACGCGAACATTGAGAATGTGATCATATATCATCTCATAATCACGACCGTATGGTTGGCCATTCACATGTAAACTGATACCTCTAAGTCCGAAATGGGTAAATTTAAAGGCTGACTTTCCATAGTTTCCAGAATACGCATTGTGTTCTACAATTCCTATTATTACCTTCTGAGGTAAGTTACCGTTGACAATGTTAGGTATATTAATGCTCGATAATCCTTGGGTAAAGTTAAAAATTTTAGTCTCAATTCTCTTGATTGGATATTTGGCTGTATCGGTCAAAAGAGATTTCTCTATTTCCATATGTTTAAGGGGCGATAATTTCACTTTACGTATATAAAGATAAGCATCCAATAATTTAAAGATAGGCTTTGGAGCAGTAGTTGTGGCCAAAACAGCACTTTTAACATTAAGAGCAAATTCAGGTGTAGATCTAGTTAACCTGATGCGGGTGTCCACTGATGGTAGAATAAGTCTTTCTTGAGAGAATATATCACCGTTTACACGTCCGTAATATTCATACGTGTTATTTTTAGATTTAGCATCATTGGTTCTATGTTTCTCTACATCTTTTAAATTGTAATATCCACATGATTGCAGATGAGACTCCTTCGCATCTTGAGAATAATTTAGTAAAGTTTCAATATAACTTCTTTGATAAGGGTAACTTGCAGCTGATGCTCCTAGAGATGTTTCATTTAAAAACACCTCAAGTTGATTAAAACATGTATACAGAAAAGTCTCTGTGGATACTATGTGTTCGGTTCCTGTGAGATCTGAACCATCCTCGTTTACTAACTTGGTCTTCAGATATAAAAACACATTCGAAGGGTCAAGATATTGGTCAGAAGTACTTGGATATTGAATTCAAGAGGTACATCTGTATTTGTGATGGAATGAACAGGATTAACACTAATAAAGGAGGATTCACTCACACTGATCTGTGTAGGGTTCACTGAGAAGAGATCCAATTCACTCTTACAACAATCTGGACTGGAAGGATGGAGGAAATGCATCTTGCTGGTACAATCGCCGGATGTATAATGAAGAGAGATTTGTTTAAACATTCCTTATATACGAAATAGGTACAGGTTGTCACTTAAACATACCTTATATACGAAATAGTTACAGGATGTTTCTATTTATGTAAAAAGTTACCACTTAACAATGTTATTAAAGAGCAAACACGTCAATACACTTTTTCTTTAGTGGTCCTTTCCTATTCCTCTTTATAGGTTTTTTACGGTAACCTACACCTTGACCAGTCATCTTACGTCGTACTTTCCTTTTAACATCATCTAACATTTCGTCAGAAGCATCGGCAAGTCTACGTTTTACTGCTGTTCGAGGGTTAACACCACCCATAATATCTTGGAAAGTATCTATACCTGTTCTAGCTACTTTTTTAGCAAGGTATTTACCTCCAGATTTAAACAACGGGATAGCACGTCGAAACAGTGAAGCAAAAAATCCACCTAAACCATATCCTCTCTGCATTCTTGAACCCCTGAAGACTCTTTCTCTTTCCATTATTATTATTATTATTTAACGGAGCTTCTTTCTTATATGTACTTTACACACGTGGGATCGTTTTGCTTTACCTTCTACGTCTCTCAGATACACCCTTACGGTCTTAAAATGAGCATTATTCAAAGGTATATAGTGCACACTAGGGAAACTTATAACTCTTTCATCTTTAGGAAAATGTATCACTCTAAGTAGCTGAGCCTTAGTGTTTCCTACATACTGGGGCTCAACAATATCGCTGTAAACATATGCTACACCGGGGTCTTGTAACATCTTTGAAGGCTCGCACACAAAATGTAACGAATCATCGCTGTTATTTTTTGCAACAAGCTTATCTATATACTCTTCCATAGAGGGGATATAACGTATTAATTCATTCAGAGGTGTTTTGATATCGTTAATGCTCAATATTGTGTCATCACGTAGGTAATTACATTTACGAAACCAGTCGGTAGTGCGGAAAATAAATAAACTTCTATCTTTTAGGTTTACTCGAGCTTGAGATTTTAAAGTGATTAACACATTGTCATCGTTGAATGTTTTATTAACTAGAAACACTAAATCTTTACATATACGACTTGATCCAAATTGTTTGTTTAAGTCTATGAACACATCGGTAAGAGATTTATAGAGACCTCGGTTTATTACATATCTTTCGAAGAAATATTCTTTACCAGTTATCACGATAACATCCATATCTGTGTTTTTTAATACATCTTTAACATGTTCAACATTTCTAAATATCATAAATGCCATTTGTGATTCCGGCATATTCTCAATACGTGCATCTAATATCATTTCACATAACCCTACTTCATACATTTCTCGTTCAAGTTTTAAAGGACTCAATAACTCTGTAGTAAAGTCTGATATTTTATTTTCAGGATATAGATCCATAGAAGCCGATGACGGCAGCGTTAAATAGAAATGATCTTCACTCTCCATGTTCGCAAAGTAAACTGATCAATGTTTCTTAATTTCACTAGCATTTATATAACTATTAAACTTCATTGATAACCTATCCATTTGACAAGATATTGTTTATTTTACCTTTCCCTTTAGATCCTAATATTTTTCTATTTTACATTCGTGGCTCTTAGGATCAAACTGTATTTTTCTGTATTTTTGTTTATAGAATCCACCTTTATTTTTTCACCATCTAAATCCTCAAGATATATAATTTTAGCCTGTCTCTAGGGAATTCCCTGATGGTATCTATTTTAAAAACTTCTCTTGACCATCCAGCTTCATATATCCTTTTCTGAAATTTTCGTCAGTCCTGGATACTCTTACATAATTCCAGCTTTAACATCTGTGTTATCTTTATTTTTCCTTGGGAGATATAGCACAGCAGGTTTCCTGTCTTCTCTACCCATCTCTATAGGGGGTATTCTTGCGTTCTGTGATAAGACCGATTATAGGAGTATCAGATCCTGTAGTATATCGAAATATTTAAAAGTATTCATCTTCGTAAAATACCTATGCATTCTTTTCTTTTATAGTCCTCTGTACTTTCAACTATTGCTGCTTTATTAACTGAAAATGTGTTGTAATAACCTATGTCATACTCAGTAACTATTTCTGAAACTTTACCTAAAAAAATTTTGAACTTTATCTGTCCATATCATTTGGAGGATATCTGCCATCCTCATTTATAATTTCTTTGACAACTGCAGCAACAGTCTTTGATTTTTTATCTTTTGATCCTTAACCATAAGTATCTGGAATATACATCTATCACAAAAGAATATATTGATAACCTTCATTGTAAGATTTAGTATTTTATCATATCGGTTAAGTCTAGTTGCCATACGTTATCTAAATGTGTCGCTATGGTTTTCCGTGTCGGAAATTTTTTTCGTATAGGTTTATGAAGGGTAAACGCATCCTCGCCTTCAATATTTTTTCAATTCTTTTTTATTAATTTGTGGAAACTTCGATGCAAACCTTGAAAAACCTCCGTAACTGTTTGGCTGTTTCACATCAAAGTAATATTTATCGACCGCTTCCTTAGCCTCCATGATTCACAATGACATTAACAATAAAAATTATATTCATTTATACCAAAAGGTGATATAAAAAATCAAATGTATATATGAAATATTTTATTTTTTTTTAATTACAAAATAATATTAACTATTTTAAATTACAAGTCTAAAAACATAGCAAGTGTATACAGAAAGATAACATAGAATATATGCATAATTTTAAATTACAAATAATACAATCATATAAAAATTATGAACTAATCCATTTTGATGCGATGTGTGGTTTTTTTCCTATTCTTCCTACACTTGAAGGTAATGTGCTTCTACTTAACAACTTTAATCTATCCGATGCAAAAGAAGTACCAGAGGGGCTTGCATCAGGTCTAGGAGATATTGGAATATTATCCAGATCAGCTAATCTTTGTTTATTCAGAATTAAAGTTCTCGGAAAATTAATAGTTTGAAGTTCTTGTTTGATCCTGTTCCATCCTGCTACAGGAGTCTTCTTCCAATCACGAGAGAGATCGGATATCAAGTCAACAATATTCGATCCAACTATGACTTCTCCCTCAATAATGATTTGACCGAGTTCATTCCATGTAATCTGATCTTTTAAAATATTATATAGAGCTATACCTGTTTTCTTACTCCTCATAGGCAAGCTTTCCTTGAGTACATGTTTAAAATTATCTTTCTCTTTTCACCACGGGCTTAGTATCAGCTGCTAGAGCCTCAAATTAGGAACTGAAATTTAATAAAATCCTTTTTAGATCTACTAATTTTTGTATAGTATTTTGATATAGATTGAAGTAT
>JABUQX010142363.1:5000-20867 GCA_015478945.1 Trachelipus rathkii
ACATCTTCGCAACACAAAATCAATCATTACTTTCACTTCGATACCATCTCTCATACCAACTCTAGTATACTAATGAATCTTCTTGTGTTTAGAAAATATAACCCTAATAAATTCTCTCTAACCCAGATCAAATCACTCTTCTACCATTCTCATTTTCTCCCGTCACCCCAAAGCCACCTGTTATACCATCATTTATTTGATCACCTATCCAACCATTTAGGTTACTCAAAACAATCAATCTGAAGCTCCTACTCACCCAACCAAAACATCATCCAGATTATCCCAGAAAATCACTCTCTTCAACATCACCACCAGATGGACCATTTATCAGAACCATACCCTGACCCCTTTATCAAACTTAAAGATTAAATCATTGGGATTCTGGAGACTCAGGCAGTCCAAAGAATCCAGCATGGCTGTATTGCTACAGTTCACTTAATCAGAATCTCAACTCCTTCTCTCTCCTTCTCATTCCTTGCCACACCAGTATGCACATATTTCACTCCACATCATTTGTCTTCATCGTTTATATATAATATATATATATATATATATATATATATATATATATATATATATATATATATATATATATATATATATATATATATATATATATATTCTCTTTACTATATTTATATATATATATATATATATATATATATATATATATATATATATATATACAAATATATATATATATATACTATATATATATATATATATATATATATATATATATATATATATATATATATATATATATATATATATATATATATATAATATATATATATATATATATATATATATATATATATATATATATATATATATATATATATTTAATTGTTAGCCAAGTGTTTTAGTATCTGATAATTTTAATATCTGGAAATGATGAAGAATTTCAGCGAAACTTTCGCCTTTTAGGATTTTAAGCTAAGTTTTAATTTATTTATTTATTTTTTTCTTTTAAATTTTTGATTTTCAGTTTATTATTCATTATTAGATATATTATAGGTGTTTTTTTTTTGCTTGTGTGTTCTTTTTTAATTCAATATTTTATATAATAAAAAAATTTTAGGTTTTGATGTGAAACTCTCGCATATTAACTTATTATGTGTATGATAACTTGGTTAGGGTCGCCCGTTTAAACTTATTATTATTCATTACCATTTACTGTTTTATATCTTTAACGCCATTTATCAGTTTTTTAAAGATTGTCTTACATGGTAGTTTTAAATATTGTATCGATATTAGATTATATTGTGAATAAGAGCTTGTGTGTGTTTGTTTGCGGGAGTGGCTGATTAAATGAATGATCGGAGTAGATGAAGGAATGGGCGCAGGCGGGGGTTTTCTATTGACTTTGCCAACGTGCGTGGCCTGCGTGCTAATCATGAATCTGTGGAACATCACCTCTCTAACTCTCAACCTAACATTTTATTGTCTGAGACCCAGCTCAAGGGGTTCTTTTTCAAATAAACTTATCTCTAACTATAACTTTTTCGATAATTTCCGTCTAAATGGTGGAGTCTGTGTCTATATAAACATAAACACTATTGTAACACGTCTCGAGTATCTTGAATCTCTTAACTTCGATGTTCTTTGGCTCAAAATAAATCTCTATATTATCAGTTTTATGCTACTGCTCTCCTAATGGAACAAATTTCACGTTCTTTTTTGACTATCTTACTACTTCTCATGAGACTTTACTTCTTCCAATCCAAATGCTGGTCCTCTATTTAGGGAATTTCAATGTACACCACACTGAGTGGTTGGGCTCCTCTGCTATTAATTAAGGAACCTACATTCCAAGATCGACTTAACTAATTCTGCTTGAACACGCCGATATGTTTCACCACTATATTCTCGTTATAAATACCATTCCTACTCTATGTGGTAACTCGACCACAATCTTGTAGCTCTTAATTATAATACTTTTTCTCAAGCATCTGCACCATGCCCTAAACGTAATATCTGGCACTTTAATCGGGCTAATTGGAGGGCATTGCGTTGTTTTTTGGCTAACTACTCCTGGAATGAATCATGCTCTGACTTGGGGGATGCCTCGGTCACCGCGGAAATGGTGGGGGCCATAATCATTGATGGGATGAGCAGGTTCATTCCATCTTCAACTAAATCTTTTCTCCCCAAAATCCATGATTTGGTTCGATGGAGCTTTTTCTCGCGCCATTCAGGAGAGAGAGACATTGCGTATCGGGAATGGAAAAACTCTCGTTCTCCTATCACTCTTACTAATTATCATTCTGCTCGGAATCGTTGCAGGGATACTATTCTGACAAACTGGCCTACTTTCATAAAGAGAAGTTCCTTAACCTGCTGGTGCCTCCTACTGCACAAAATTTCTGGCCCCTTGACCAAAAACATCTGCATGTCCTGTCTTTCCCTCCCCTTATTCGCTCTGACGGTTCTGTTGCTAACTCTCCTTCTGAAAAGGCCAAATCTCTTCGGCCTCACCTTTTTTTCATCTAATTCTACCCTGAACGATTCTGGCATCCCTTCTCCTACTCCTTTCTCTCAGGTTTCCCATGCCTTTACCTGTGATTAAACATGGTCGTGTGCATGGGATCCTGAGATCTATGAACGTCAGGAAGGCCGGACGGCATTCCTCCCCGTGTGTTGAGGGAGTGTGCTTCCGAGCAGGTGCCTGTCCTCGTTCAACTCTACTCTCTATGTCTTAATATTAATACTTTTCATCAGTGCTGGAAGCGCGCATATGTCCAACCAATCCCGAAAAAAGGTAGCCGCTCTGATCCTTCAAACTATCATCCTATAACTCTCACTTGTATTCTATCTAAAATCTTTGAAACTCTTCTGAACTCTCATTTCTTGGATCATCCTGGAGTCCTCATTCCCTTCTTTCAGATCATCAGTATGGCTTTCGTCGCTCGAGGTCAACTGGTTACATACTCTCCTATCTAACTGATTTATGGTCTTCTGCCCTTTGGGACCATTTGGGAGTCTTGCGTGGTGGCGCTTGACATTTCCAAAGCTTTTTACCGGGTTTGGCACGCATCACTGCTCTCTAAGCTTCCTTACTTTGGGTTTCCTCCTTCTCTTTGCTTATTTTTTTCTAGTTTTTTCTCCGATCCTCCATCATTACTCGTTGATGGGTGACGTCTCTTCCTGTTAATTGTGGTGTTCCGCAAGGTTCTGTTCTATCTCCAACTTTATTCCTACTTTTCAACAACGATCTCCTAAGCTGTACTTCAACTCTGTTCACTCTTACCGATGACAACTCTCCACTCTTTTACTCATTTCAAATCTGCTCCCTCTTTTTTCTAGAGTTGCATCTCGTCTTCAGCTTTCCGATTCTATTCTACCGATCTGGATGGTTTTCCAGGGTCAGGGTCCGCATAACCTTGTAAATTCAACTCTTTAAAAACTCCGACTTCTCTACATCTCCCTCTCAAAAACACTAACTTACCATTTCCTTCAAACGGCTCTAACGTCTCACCTGTGAATACCATAAACATTCTTGGTCTTAACATAACAAACAATAATTTGTCTTGGAAACCTCATATTTCAAGGGCTGCTAAATTTGCCTCAAGAATATGTGACTTCTATTCAGGCTACGCAAATTTTTTTCCTTGCTGTTACTCCAGTTATATAAGAGCCTTATTCGCCCTTGTATGGAGTACTGTTCTCACATTTGGTGGGAGGATGGTGGGGCTCTGGCTACACCCTTCTATTGGATAGGGTTGAGATCTAAAGTTAAGAGACTAATAAAGAATTCATACTACTCAAACTCCTGTGACCTCTATCTCTGCGATGTAACGTTGGTGCACTATTTCTTTACTATAATACTGTAGGCAGCTGTTTGAGGGAGTTGACCTATCACATTTCACCAACGTTAAGCCACTCTATTGCACAATGGAGTTTCTTCCGTCATTTTCTGCTTGTACAGTAATATTGAGAACCCAGACTTGTTCGTTGTAGTGCTTCTTTCCTGCAACTTCTGTTCTGTGGAACTCTTTGCCTTCTTCTATTTCCAACTATATTTAATCTTCCACTCTTTAAAGCCCGCGTCTGCGCTCACCTGAGGGATTGCCTTAGGCTGGTGATTGGGTGGGGTTTTCAATGTTTTTTATTTTCCCGCCCCCTCCTTGAAGAAAAGGGCTCGGCCGTGAGTGGTGGTGAACTGTAATATATGTACACTATATATATATACTACTCCATATATATATATATATATATATATATATATATATGTATCTTTATATATATATATATATATCTTCTTTGTATACATATATATATATATATATGTATATATATATATGTCATATAACAACGCTATCCACCTCTTTAATATTTGTAATTCTCTCTCAGCATCCTATTCCATTTCACATTTCCCTTCTGCATCCTTGTTCTTATCATTGAAAATAATCCATCTATTCAAACTAATTGGGCTGATGTTTCAACGCTTTTAAAACTTTCTTTACTTTATTTGATTCCCTCTTTTTCTTCATCCCCTTCCCTCTTTGTTATGGTATTTGTGGAAGTGAACTAAGAAGGTCTCCTTCAACTATTGTCCATGATGCAAGAGTTTTTATAAAGCATTCCAGGAGGGATATCTTGTATCTTGTATACTCTTCTTATGTTTGAATAAAAAATGGGAACTAATGGACTTCACTATGTTTTAGGATTTTAAATCTTTTTAACAGTGTTATATAACTATATATATATATATATATATATATATACTATATATATATATATATATATATATATATATATATATATACCATATATATATATATATATATATATAAATATATATATATATATACATATATCTTTCTTTCTCTATATATATATATATATATATATATATATATATATATATATATATATATATATATATATATATATATATATATATATATATATATATATATATATATATATATATATATATATATATATAATATAATATATATATATAACATATATATATATATATATATATATCTTATATAACATACCTCATATATGTAACACACTCTATATATATATACTTTTTTTATATATATATATATCTTTCTATATATGAGAGAGAGAGAGAGAGAGAGAGAGAGAGAGAGAGAGAGAGAGGAGAGAGAGAGAGATTAAGGTTGATAGCAATGAGTTTGGTTAATAGCAGATTAGAAATGAAATTGAAGAATCGGATCGGATAAAGAAGAGAAGATAAGAAAAGTTTAAGAGCTGGTTGATGGGGAAATTTTTAAAGGATTGAAAGAGCTTCTCAAATGGTATGCATGAACAACGCACCTCACCAGACGCTGATATTGTTTGTTGCATTACACCGCTTTTTCGCCAAATTTACCTGTTGGTCACGTGCTTTTAAATTTAAAAGAAATTTTAAAATGTTCTAAATTTCTAAGAAACTGACTCATGCAAACCCCATATTATGGGAAAGTAAACCTACCATTACATTTCATTTTAGATTGTAAAATGTTCCCGAAATTATTTACTTAAGGTCTTGAGAGAAAAGGAAAATATTATTTTGTTCCCCCTAATGATAATTAAATAGTGCACAATATATTCAAATAATCTACAAAACTTTTCGCAATTTAAATGAAAACCATTTCTAACATTCTTTCAAATTTAGGACTTTAAATTCTAGTCAGATGATTTGTATGTCTTTCTCCATAAGACGACGTCGTCAGGAGACAGATAAGAAGGATTCTTAGCTAGTTTGGATACTTGAAGTTAGGAAGACTTTATAATCATTTAATATTCTTTCCCTTAACCATTTTAGATAAATCTTGGCAATGTATCAACAGTTAACATTACCTAACAAGACAGTGAAAATAGTTTGGTGTAATAGATAAAAAATAAGAATATATATATAAAAAAAATATATATATATATATATATATATATATATATATATATATATATATATATATATATATATATATATATATATATATATATATCTTCTTTACTCTACTGCTGTACTGCTGCTCAACAACTAACCTTATATATATATATATATATATACTCTCTTCATCTTCATCTTCATCTTCATCATCTACCTTTCTCCCCAAGACTGGGGTAAGATGTATAACCTGCATCAGGAAAAGAAAAGCAGTTGAAGAATATGACAAAAAGTCGAAAAGAAAGCCCCAGCCTTACCGCATCCTCTGTACCATTAATTAGTAAGAACTCGTCACAGATCAGAAAATCCACCCCTAGAGCTTCACGGGATTGCGACGGACCCTCACTGTAAATCGTCAGTGTAAGGTTCATCCCTTAACCTAGGTGAGTTACAACCATACCCCCTCACAAAACCCCGCCATTCTCTTCTATTATGCACCTTTTTTATTTCTCGCCTCTGCCAAATTCATTTCTCAGTACAGACATTTCGTTTACTGACTCAATCCACTTTTTTTCTTCGGTCTCCCAGCTGGCCGGTTCCCAACACACTCACCACTATACATCCCGCTTAACCAACAAACTATCATTCATCCTTTCCCACATGACCAAACAATCTCAACATACTTTCTGTTCTCTCGTTTACCCCTTTCTTCCCACCACTCTCCCTAGCCATATTCCTCATTTTATTAATTCTTCCTCACACTAGCATGCCCCTAAGATTGTCCATCTGAACACATTGAACTTTAGGTCTATACTTCTTATTTCGAGGACCATAATTATACTTTTACTATACAATAACACAAAGATGACAACATACCCTCATGTAGAACCATAGCGCACTCAAAGACTTAGTCCCTTTACAGTCTGAAACTGATTTAATAAAAATCGTACTATATATATATGCCTGTACTCCCTTGCTCCTTTCATACCTCCCTTCTATCACTTACATATATAACATCTCCTCACCTCTCTTTTCATATAACCTTAACACTCCTTATCTATACCTCTGTAACTCTATGTATCAACATATATACTATATAGTATAACAACCTTAGCCAGCCATATATGCACAACTCTTCTTTGCACTCTTCTTATATGCTGCTGCTGCTGCTGCTGTAGTAATAACCAGCGCCAGCCATATATGGCATAACCAATATGCTCTATCCCAGCTGTAGCAATAACAACCTTTAATAACCAACTATATATATATACATAATATATACTATATATATATATATATATTAATATATATATATATTTTTATAATATCATATATACATACTTGTATATATATATACTATAACAACCTTAGCATAACTGTATATATCTTTCTTTATATCTTTTAACTTACTCATACTTTCATATATATCATACTTAATAATAATAATATACTTATATGTATATATATTCTTCTTCTCTTTCTTTATATATATATATGTAGCAACTAATAATATATATATACTCTTCTCATACCTATATCATATATTTCGGGGGGCGTAGCCGGGGGAGGCTGGGGGAACTTTCTTTCCCCAGTATCAGCTGCAATTTTCGGCAAAAAATAGAAGCTACAAATATATACCTATACAACACTTACCATATATATAGCACCTATCATATACTATATATATATATATGCTCTTGTATATATATGTAGTATAAGCCAACCTTAACCAGCAACAACTAACCAGCAACCAGCAGCCCAACCTTGCTATATGTATATATATAACCTTAATAATAATATATATATATATATGAGAAGTTTCAACTCTATTGAAGCTCTTTACATTTAAAAGAAGAATCGAAAGGATAGACAAACAACTGGACACTTTAAATAAGAAAAAGAAAAATGTGAGGAAGGGAAAATAGAAAAACTTGTACCAATAGTGAAAAGACCTTAGATTTATGTGGCCGGCAAGATCTTGCATTGGGGGCTCAAGTGATTGGACTTATTGAATTGTGGCTCCAGCTGAAACCAGGCGAATTTTAGATGTCTTTCTTAGGTTTCAGGCAGAAATGGAGTGACTAGGTTTGAAGGAGCTTCACTTACTTCTATCGTTCCAAAATTCAATGAATCCCAGTCTGATGGTTCTGAATGTATCCACACTTTGATAATCAGCTTCTACAAAAGAGGAAAATAATTGGAAAGGATTAATCTAAAACAAGAGAGGATTTTATCACATTTGTTCGGTTTATCTTTCAGGCATTGGCAGTAGTAATTTTAGGAGGGCTTGTATCTTGGACACCAGAGCGCTCGAAGGCTGCAGAGGCAGGATCATGATGGAGCCTCTTCCATGAGAGGCGAATTCAGAGGAGTGCATCTCTTATTCGGAATGAGTATCCTAGAGCAGCACTATACACACATTGTGTAGCATTTTTAAATCATGTCTCTCAGACTCTTGCTTCTAAAATTCAGGCAATTCGAAACGTCTTATGATTCATATCTGAAATATGCACTTTTTCAGTCAATTCCCGAAATACGCTCAAAACTTCTGGAAGATAAAATAAAGAGTTTTCTAGTAACGAACAAGATAACAAGAGGATCAAAAAAATTTGCGAGACCAGATGGTATGAACGGCATGAAGCGGTTTTCGTTTTTAAAGAGACACTCTTGAGCAAATTTGTCATTGGAAGAAATAAAAGAATGGCCTGATAAATTATGAAAGCTACTTCGTTGTTAAAAATTCATTCAATTTGAAATTTATAATAACATTATACGTTTTAAGTAAGTGAATTTCTTGGAATAACCTACACTTAATCCAAAAACAATTAAGAGTGTCCATTTGAATATTATTGACAGAGGTACGTAAACTTAGTGAAGATATTATTCAACTTCTCAAAAGATCTAAGGCAAAAATGCAGACACAGGATTTAAAACCGCTACTGAAAGCTAAAAACGTAAGCGACCGCTTAGGGTATTGAAATAGCACAATTCAAGAACTACAAAAGTTCCCCAGGGAAGCATCGTTTTAATATTCCTACATCCAGATCCGAGATACTATTTTTAAAAATACCATTTATTTCACGTCGATGATCTAATTTCTTTGTTGACTGGTCATTTCTCTCGCATGAAACCACTGTCATTTCACTTCAGTATATTTGAAAGATTTTAATGTACCTTATAAGCATATTGAAAAAGCATCCTCTTTCATAAAGACGACCTTCCAACGGAGCCACTACGAGGATACTAAAGGAGCCGTGGTAATGCTCTGTAGCGTTAGAAAATGAGAAAAACCAGAAACTACGATCTGTGCTTTGGCTGTGACAGAGGAGGTTTCTAACATTTGCTACTTTCTCCTGAATATCATAGCAGTATTGCCTGTATGTATCCACCGCAATAGTAGAAAGAACCTTTTCGACATTAAGGCGTCTGAGAACGTATTTACGGAATAGTGTTGGGGGATCCGCATTGCAGAATCTTACTTACTGTCAATTATCTTTGAGATCTCCAGCACAGAGTCAGCAATAAAAATATTTTGAATCACCTCAGTCAAAAAGCAAGGAAACTGAAATTGACTTTATAAAACGATGGTAGTTCTTATGAAAGAATTATATATATATACATGCATATATATATATATATATATATATATACTTATATATATATATATATACTTTTAACAAATTTCATTAATAACAATATATAAAGATATTTATATAAAAATTTCATAATATATAACATGTATATATATACTATATATATATATATATATATATCAGGGGCAGCCATAGGGTGGTGGCTCTGCCAGCTTACAGAGGTCTTTTTGATAAAGTAAGTAAATGATGAAAGTTTGAGATTTAAGTAAACTATTACAATTTTGTTAGAAGAGTAGAAAAACTGATTTATGAAATAGATTTAAAGAAAACAACTACATTAGCAATAATAGAAATTATAATAACTAAAGTCATTTGGAAATTTTTCCTTCCTACTCTGTTCTTAAGAGTAGAATTTTTAAGCATCGGCGTACAAGTTTTTCTTTCATATAATAATATATAGGGCCAGGCCAGACATTATTACCTTGTTGTACGAATGAAAAAATACGAGAATCCACGGGAACGAAACTTTTCGTTCAGGCGAAAAATCTCTCTCTCTTTCTCTCTCTTTCTCTCTCTTTCTCTCTCTTTCTCTCTCTCTCTCTCTCTCTCTCTCTCTCTCTCTCTCTCTCTCTCTCTCTCTCTCTCTCTCTCTCTCTCTCTCTCTCTCTATATATATATATATATATACTCTCTCACTATATATATTTCTAAATATAACAATATATGCACCTCATATCATATACCATACACCTGCCACTCCTGTATGCTATGCTCACCTCTCTTTACCTGCCTGCTATCATCCTACCAGGCTATAATCGAAGAACTCGAAGAGGGTTAGCGCCACGCGAGTATGTAGTATATGTATATAGCATATATATATCTAACTGTATATGCGCCGCGCCGCCATCACTTCGCCTATGCCCAACATAGTATATGCTATACTGCTGCTGCACCCAGCGCCAGCATAACGCGCGCGCCCAGCCTTGCATAATATACCGCCATATATGGACTCACTTGTGGCTTCGTTCAGATTTCCACGCCTAAAACTAAAAATTCAACTAAACAAAATGTAAATTATATATAAATAAACACATATATATATTGATACTGATATCTTTATATACTCACTATATATACATATACACTATATATATATATATATATATATGCTGTAGTATATCTTAACTTTGTACATGCTGCCGCCTTAACCTTATATATATATATATGCTCTGCTATAAACATAACCTAATATATATATATATATATATATATATATAATAATATCTGCTATAATATATATATATATTGGGGATGTACCGGAACCAGGTTCCGGCCGGAACTCCGGCCGGAACCTCAGTATTAGGGACCGGTTCCGGCGGAACTTAGTTCCGGCCGGAACTAACCGGAACTCTCTACTTTTTCAAATGTCTTTCTTAATAAAATTAAACAATTGATTTGTACTTTTACACAGTTATGATTATGCATAAAAAAATAATGACCGAATTGATATACAGTCATCCCTCGTAGAACGCGGGGTCAGGTTCTTTCCCCCGCGTTCATGTCTCATCGCGTATAACTTTAAACCCCCTGAAAAAATCATTAATTTTAAAATTTTTACCTTTGTATAAGGTGAATAAAATAGCAACAGTATTTTATTTATCCTTAATAATAGTGAATAAATTTGCGGATACAATGTTATTTACAGAACGGTATATAAACATATTTTATTGACCTAGTTAATTAGTAGGATATTTATTACATTACAGTACATTACAGTACTCTATTTATCTTAAAATGAGCAAAAAAAAGTTTTAGTTTTTAAATGAAAAAATATACAATGTACAAACCTTTAAAAAAATTTAGAGAGATAAAATTGTTTTATATTTATCCCAAATAGCCTGAGGACTGCAGCAATATAAAAAATTTTTATTTAGCCAATTGAGCACAAAAAAATAGTTTCTTTCAAATTGTAAATGAAGTTGAAGGTATAAGAGATGAAGGCATCTGTAGGTTGTATTGGCTGCTTTTTGAAATATATCGTTATCGGTAATTGACGCTTTTGCCTTTTTAACTCACCAAATATTTCTTTTTTTTTTTTTGCTTTTTCATTTTTTTTTTTATCTTAATATACGGGATGTTTTTAAGGTTTTGTGTTACACATTAATCTGATATTTGTTTATAGTTATAACATATGTATTACAAGAATTTTAATTTTATTTTTTGTAATTTTGTAATTTAATTTTTCTTTTTATTATCTTTTGCCAACCGCGGGAAAATCGCGTTCTATAAGACCGCGTTCTACGAGGGACGACTGTATGTGAACCAATATCATGAATCTTAAAATGACCTTCCGATTCTGTGTACTTTCAGAAAACTTTAAATATGAACAATATTTTCACTCGGGTGGCTTTATTACTCTAGAACGGGGTTGGGATATTTTTATTTTTTGATTTTTATTTGTTTTTAATTTTTAGACACAAATTGCTTTTTATTATTATTTTAAAATTAGTTAATAATCCCTAATTATTATCCCTGAGTGAATAACCAGGTTTGGTAAATATATTTAATCTGGTTTAATTAAGGATTTATTTAAAATTATTTATATATAATATATATATATATATATATATATATAATAACAACCTTAACTTTATATATATGTATACCACCATAATAATAATAACTAACTCTGCTACCACTTCTTCCTTTCGCTCTGCCCTGCCGCATATCGCATAACATATATATATATATAACCAATATATATATATATATCATATATAATATAGTTTTTATATACTGTATAATATCTTGAGTAATCTAATTTTATTTTATTTATTTCTTAATTAAAAATGACTTGAAACAACATTGATGAATTTACTTATTATGTAGATGAAATATACTTACAATTAATTAGGTAATAGCTAGGATTAATTATTAATTTAGAAAAAAAAGTGGTCTAAAAAATAAAAAAAATAAAAAAATCATGATTTTTTAATAAAAAAAAAAAAATAAAAAAATCAGTTGATTTAAATATTTGATCTTTTTTTTATTATTATATATACCTAGGGATAAATAAAATTTTTATTATTATTATTATTATTATTATTATTATTATTATTATTATTATTATTATTATTATTATTATTATTATTATTATTATTATTATTATTATTATTATTATTTTATTATTATTATTATTATTATTATTATTATTAAAAAGAAGAAATCAACTTTAAAGTAGAAACTACTCACAACAAAAAAAAGTAATATTAACTAAACTGTTTAAGCAAAAAATTTTAAAATTTTTAAAACAAGATTCCATAATTTTCTTACTTAAAATGAATTTATTTGAATTTTGAAATGTTGTGGTGTAGGAAAATAAGTTGCTCTCCATGTTGTGGAGTTAAACGTCATCTCTTATCCTCAAACACGTTACCCGCTTCTGAAAAAAGCTTTTTTAAACTTTGAAGACCCGTAGAACTTTTATATAAGTTGCTTCCAGAAGCCCGACTGCAACCGGGCGGGCACACAGGCACATATGCATCGTTTCCAGGTTTGCGCACTTCTACGTCACGTAGACGTCACAGTCAGGCGCCGTTGTTAAATCCTCGATTTCGGGAATTAATAAACGGGCGGGCTGCCTGGAATACTTTTGTTTCAAGCAAATCTTTTTATTATGGATCTGATATAAACTTTGACAGTGGTTTAATATTAGTATTTAAGATATAAAGGATACTAATATATCGTATCATTTCATAAAATAGATACATATAAGTATAAGGGTCATGGGCGTAGGCAGGATTTCATTTAGGGGGTGGCAAAGGTGGAGGAGATATATATATATATATATATATATATATATATATATATATATATATATATATATATATATATATATAAATATATATATATATATATATATAACATATGCTCTGCTCCATATACACTTTATGTATATATACTACCTCATATGTATATCTATATATCTCTTCGTTTATGATAATAATTACTACTTCCATTGTCTATCGATTGATATCTTTTTCAGTTTTTCCTAATAACCCTTAAAAACGTCGTCTGGCAAAAATATAAGGTTCATTTTTTTATTTCTCCAAGATTTAGGGGGGGCAAGTGCCCCCTGCCCTCTAATACGCCCATGATAAGAGTATTGTTTACAATTGCCAGCTGATCAGGCAGGAACAACTGGTGCTTTTCCATGTACTCAAGAATTTCCTGTTCTCTACGATTGTTTAATGTAATGTTTTCAATTCAAGCGTTTCCAATTGATTTTGCACGCACGGGAGCTGCACTCGGGCTTCTGGAAACGCAGATATAGTATATTTCTTTTTTTACTTAATAAATTTATTGATCCGCTTATCAAATTTTGGCTTGCAGAACTAAAAGAGCTCACAATTATGGATATGACAAGATGACAGATAGCACCTGAACTCCCACTTGTTAATCCAGACAATTTTAAATTGAGAAAATAGCGCGTTTCCACGGAGCCGCGTGTGCGGCCGTGTGCAAATCGGCTCATGGCGCTCAGTGGCCGATAAGCAATCAGCGAACAGGGAAAATTTAGCCCACTGGAAGCTGGCCGGCGCGCCCGATCAGGATCGAGACCAACGTAAGCAATACTCTTATGCTGCCTAATAATATCACGAACACGAAATATTGATATAAAAATTAGCTAAAAATAATAAAATTTTAACAACGTAATTTAATAAAAAACGTTTTATTATTAAGTGTTGCCTGTTGTGGCCTGAAAGGTGGGGCCCGGCGAGGGCACCTAGGCTGTATTTGTGACGTGAAAGACCAGGCCTCCCAAGCACATTCATGTGATGCCCGCCCAGCTTTGCAGTCAGCCCTGCTTTGTACAACAGGTAGCTGAAGTCCGAAAAGTTCCGGTTCAGCCGGAACTTCCGGCCGGAACTTTAAGGTTCCGGAAGGTTCCGGTTCCGGCCAGACCAAAAATTCTGGTTCCGGTACATCCCTAATATATATATATATATATATAACATATATATATATATAAATACATATACTTATATATATATATGTATACATATATATATATATACTCTATCACTTATATGCTGCATATAATTCAGCCACTGCTTTACTTTGTCGTTGTCTGCCGCGTTCTAGCCACCTAGGACCGCCCTCATATTCTGCCGCCCTAGGCATTTGCCTAGTTTGCCCTAGCGGTTAGAAGTGCCTAATATATATATATATATAACTTATATATCTATATATATATACTATATATGTAGCAGTAGCCAACATATAGCAACCAACCCAGCATATAACATATCTACCTCCTATTTCATATATCAAATATATATATGTATATGTCAACAAAGTCTAAAAGGATTACTACAATATTTCACAAAGTCCCACCGCTTCCACCAATGAAAGTAATGAACTATTTTAGCAGTCGTAACCGCTGGCACCAATGAAAGTAGTTTAGGATAAATTAACTCTCTTTGTAATACCCTTTTCAGAATACTTAGTGATTTCAAACCTTTCAAATAACAAATATTAAAAATAGCCAGTAGTGACAGGATTCAAATAAAAATTTAGAAGGAAACTAACGTTTTATTATCTACATATATACATAAACTATATAAATGGTAGCTCTGGTCTTAACAGTTTGCTCTTCGGAGAATGCATGAAAGTTCGTACATAAGGAATGGTTTTTAAAACAATATGCTCATTTTATTTACATCAATAGCTCAATTAAGTTTAAGGAGAAACCGAAAACTTATATAAAGGCGTGAGATGAAGTCACCTTCATCTAATTTGGAGAAACCAAATCTACCTTAATTTATATTAGAAGAACTAATACAAATATTTTGTCAGAGAAACTAACATATAATGCATCAGAGAAACCGATACTTATAGCTGTTAGAGAAACTAACATCTAGAATCGCATCAGAGAAACCAATGTGATATTTGTCAGAGAAACTGACATATAGTGTATCAGAGAAACCGATACTTATAGCCGTTAGAGAAACTAACTTCTAAATTACATCAGAGAAACTAATGCAATATCTGTCAGAGAAACTGACATATAGTGTATCAGAGAAACCAATACTACATTTACCTATTTGTCAATATAGAATCACAATGCTGGAGAAACCAACATCTATCTAGCAAGACCAAATAGCACAAGACGGAAAGAGAAACTTTACACTGTCAATATTATAAAATATATTAACATAGGCCAACACCAGAGAAACCGGTGTCTAATTGGTTATACCAATCGTAAATTCAAGAAAGAGAAACTTTCTTGAGTGGCATAGGCTTAACTTAGAGATATTTGTTTAGAGAAACCAAACAAATTACAATCAGAGAAACCGATTGTAATATTGCAAGAATTTGCAATACTTCTAGGTAAATATCAAAGGAAAAACCGATGATAGT
>JABUQX010142364.1:2500-15000 GCA_015478945.1 Trachelipus rathkii
AGAGAATGAACAAGGATAATGAAGTTTATTAATAGATTAAAATATTTTAAAGAAATTTCAAATTAGGGCAAGAGTGCGATCGTTATAGAACAACAATCTTTCTTCGAAGCCGACTAAACTAAAATGAAAAAAGATATGTGTTAAGCCATATAGATAAGAGGTGACAGTTCTGAAGAGGTAGACGCCCTAAAAAAACCATGTAAGGAATTAAATGAATATGAGCATAATATATTTAAATTGGTCTATTTTTATGGTTATATCTATATATATATATATATATATATATATATATATATATATATATATATATATATATATATATATATATATATATATATATATATATATATATATTAATATATATATATATTTATTTATTTATATATATATATATATATATGTATATGTTCGAAAGTGATATAGATAAATTGGATAATATTCAAATTTAAAAACGTCCAAATAATAACAATATATACTATTATATGTTCTATTAGAATAATATCTGTAATCGGTAATGACAGATATATAAGAAATAAAATAATAAAAATATGACCAACAATATATATATATACTGTTTATAAATATAACAATAATAATTCTATTTTGTAATCTAAGTAAATGAGATTCTTGATACTGGATACTATAACCAATAATATAGCAACAATATAACCAATAACCAGTAATATATGTATATATATATATACAAAGATAATATATATATATGTATAAAATAATATAAATTTATTCCAGCAACATATGTATATATAATAATATATATATAACATATATATATATATAACCAATATCTTTATGTATAACATATAACCTGCCTTATGTGCAACAGCAATGGCCAGCAATAGCAACAATAACCAACGCTCTTCATAGCCAATATCAGCGCTGTGCTCAGCATAACCAGCAACATAATATATATCATATAATATTTATATGTACCGAGTATATGTAGCACTAATAACATAACAATATAATATATATGCTTATGTATATATATATATATATATACTGTAACTTCTTATAATCTTTCTTTATATTCTTCCTCTATATTTATATATGTAGCAGTAGCATATATGCAACCATAACCATGCTCCACTGCAGCCCATGTAACAACAACCACATGTGCTAGCCTGTACTGCTCAACATGCCAGCTAGCCAGCCCAGCTATGCTGCTGCTGCTGCTCAACCCAACCAGCAACCATATGCCAGCCCTGCCATGTATACTTTGTGTACCTTAACAGCAGCTATGGCGCCAGCAACAACATAGCAACCTTGCTATATGCTCTATATGCCAGCAGCAACATATGTGCCTAATGTATAGCACCAGCCAGCTCCAGCATGCCAGCCAGCCAACATGTGACCCCGCTATCTTCCTCTTAGTATGCATATGCTGTATAATATATAGCCAACCAACAACAACAATCATAACAATAACCGAATATTTCTATATATATATATATAATATGTAACAAAATCTGATATATATATATATAATCTTCCTTCTATCTCCTGATTGGGGGTGAGGTGCGCAACATACATCGGAACAAAAAAGTAGTACAAGATCATGATGCAAGTAGAAAAGAAAGCTCCCCCTCCTTTCCCTCTTTTACCGCCCCCTTTATACCCCCAGCGAGAAATTGACGCAATCAGAAAAACCCACCCTGAGGCTTCTCGAGACCGCGACGGATCCTCACTGTGGTGTCTCGTTAATATTTGGGCTTCATCCTTTGGTCAAAGCCCATAACCATACCCACTCACAAAACCCCGCCATTCACTCCTATTGTGCACCTTTCTTCTCACCTTTGCCAAACTCCAGGCTTTTTTTACTGCCTCAATCAACTTTTTCTTTGGTTTCCCAGCCGGTCTATTCCCAACACACTCACCACTATACATCCGCTCAACCAACCGACTATCATCCTTCCTTTCCATATGACTAAACCATCTCTATGTACTCTCGCTTATTGTATCATTTATGCCTTTCTTCACACCACACAGCTTCCAAATGCGTTTATTCCTCATTTTATCAATTCTTTTCATACCTAACACGCCCCTAAGATTGTCCATCTGAACCCTTTGTACCTTAGATCTATATTTCCTATTCCAGACCATAGTTTCACTACTATATATTCACATAGGTAACAACATATCCTCATACAAAACCCTAGCTCACTCAAGCCTTAGTCCCTTCACATCCACCAAGGATTTAATTGCACCAGCTTATTTCCATTCACAACTTTCCTACTACATTCTGCATCATCCGTTCCCTTTTCATCCAAAATATATCCTAAATATTTAAACTCAGATACTTGTTCCAGTTGCCCACCATCTAACATGACTTCACACCTCGGAGTCTCCTCACTCCCTACCATAATCATACTCTTATCTATATTTACTTTCACACCCCTCCTTTTACACTCAATGCAAACCCCTCTAAAAAACTTTTCAAACTCTCTTCATATTCACCGCACAAAATTAATCATCCGCATACAATAAGCAAGGCACCCTCCACTCTCTTCCATTGTCCATCATTCTAACACCTTTCCCTGCCACTCCCACCTCTAATTCTTTCATAACTCCGTCCATATACAAATTAAATAACCAAGGAGACAGACATAGCACATCCCTGCCTCAATCCGCTCTTAATATTAAACCAATCACTTTCGACTCTATTTATTCTTACACACGCTTCACTATCGTCATATATACTTTTGATTCAATTCAGAAGCTTACCAACAACACCATATATCATTACCACCTGCCACAGAGCTTCCATATTAATACTGTCATAATCCTGTTGTAAATCCATAAAACAGAAATACAATTTATTGTTCTTCTCTCTCATTTTCTCAATCATTTGTTTCAATGCAAAAATTTGATCCACACATCCTCTACCACTTCTAAATTCACCTTGTTCTTCACCAATCAGTTCTTCAGTCACTCGAAATAATCTTTCAACCAAACTACCAACAATACCTTCCCACAACACTTAAGAAACTAATTCCCCTATAGTTCCTCCAGTTCCCTTTATCCCCCTTACCCTTATATAAGGGTACTATTACTGCTCTCCTCGTATATCTTGGAACTATACCCTCCATAATCGCTTTGTTACACAACTTCCAAATTCATACAATCACCATCTTACCTCCATTCTTGATCATTTCAAAAGTAATTCTATCTATGACGGCAGATTTACCATTCTTCAACTTTCTCACCCTGCCCATCAAGCCCATTTACATTAATTATAACCTCTTCATTTCTGCCAGTGTTATGCAGATTTTCAAATTGCTCTCTCCAAACTCTTCTCACGTCCATTTCATCAATTACGAAATCACCATTCATATTCATTATTCTATGCAGATTTCTCTTACTCTCATTCTTAACCTTTCGCGTTTCCTTCCAGAAAAGCTTCCATTGTAATTGTCCATTCATCCTTCTTCCAAACTGTTCATTTACTCATTTTTCCTAATACGTATGCAACTTTTTGTCTTACTTTTTTTCCTCCTTATATAATTCCAGGAGTCTTTCTTTTGAGACCTCATCATTTGCTTCTAGCATATTCAACCACGCATCTTTTTTACTTTTATCCGCTTACCTCTTCATTTCACCATTCACTGTTGATATTCTTACTTCCTACTTTAGCACATCCACATATTTTTTTGCACTACTAACAAAGGCTTCCTTCATTTGTGCTAAGATTTGTTCAGTTTCATCTTGTTCACATTCAACTGATTTATTTACAAGCCCCCTTAAATACTTTCCTTTTTACCTTGTTCACTTAACTTCTCACTCTTAATTCTTCCCACTTCATTCCTTACCTCTATCCTCTCCATCCAAACCCCACTAACTTAATTTTACGTTACACAACATAATGATCCGATAATCCCATCCCCAACCACCATCAATGATTGAACATCCATCACATACTTCAACATCTCCTTCTTCACCAACACAAAATCAATCGTTTGATTTTAAATAAAATATAGTAAAATACTTTTGAAAAACAAAATGTATTTTTATTCTCCATTTGATTTTGGATAGAATTTTGAAATATTTATACACTTTAATAAATTTTTGTATGTTAAAATATTATCCAGATGAGTAAAAAAGGTATATATTTAAAATAATTGAAGCTAAAAACTGCATGAAGAATGTTCTTTTAATAAAAACGAAAAAATGAAAAAGCATGGAAAAAACGTGTTTTTCAACAAATGAAAAACACACAAAATGAAAAAAAAGTTTTTCTCTCTCTCTCTCTCTCTCTCTCTCTCTCTCTCTCTCTCTCTCTCTCTCTCTCTCTCTCTCTATATATATATATATATATATATATATATATATATATATATATATATATATATATATATATATATATATATATATATATATATATATATATATATATATATATATATATATATACTGTATATATATAGATAAATTCATCATATATAGAAAATATATATATATATATATATCAACATATATATATATAACTTATATATAAATATATATACATAGACTCTTAAGTGTATATATATATATATATATATATATATATATATATATATATATATATATATATACTACTTACACGTTTGCCCCCACTCCTCTCCTATGAGAAACGGGTCTTCCTGACATATAGTGCCACCATAGCAGGCCGGACCCAGAGATTCGTCAGAGATAAATCGTCAAAACTATTTTTAATCTCCGTTAGGTCCAAATAGTCAACAGGAGATGTTCTGTGTCGTCAATTGTCAAGGAGGGACATCTTTGACAGTTGGGGGATGGAGCGTTTTGAAATTTATATTTATATTCCTGAAGGGAGGGATGGTACCTGGAGTATGGTGTTAGTTGGGTATGCAGAGATCATTCTTTGGAGTTATTAGTGTGGATGTGTTTAATAATGGGAGTATCTGGAGGACGGGGGAGGGAGAGTGTTGTATATGTCAGAGTAGTACAAAGCTGGTGTGATCCTTTTTGTTCTCGATGGAAGGGGTTGTTGTAATCTTTGATGTTTATGGGTTATCTATTGAAAATGACTTGATGTATAATTGGGAGCCCATCATGTCCAGATGGGCATTTATATTAAGAAATTTTGATTCAGTTAGTAAGTGATGAATTGGTGTGGAGGGAATGCATCCTGTTATTGTCTAAGAGGTTTATTTTCTTGTTTTACCATATTGGGTTGTGATATTGCTGGTGCCCAGGCTGGTGATGCGTAGTTTAAGAAGGGACGGAGGTACTGCCTGTAAACTATTGTGAAGGTTGCTTTATTTTGGCCAAAATTTGTTCCATTAATATTTTCATCGCCTTTATTTTATGTGTCGCTCTAGAGGTAATATTGTTTATGTGGGGGGGTGAATGTCATGTGTGTGTATCGAAGGTTAAGCCCAAGATTG
The DNA here is from genome assembly GCA_015478945.1 of Trachelipus rathkii. NCBI lineage: Eukaryota > Metazoa > Arthropoda > Malacostraca > Isopoda > Trachelipodidae > Trachelipus > Trachelipus rathkii. The sequence continues at coordinate 7,909 of JABUQX010142364.1, forward strand.
TGGATTGTTTATTAAGAATAAGTCTAATATTAAAAAGAAACACAGTTGGATGGGTGTTAGATTCTCTTCTATCAAATGTAAGTAGCGTAATAGAAGATTCTTGAAGGCAGACAGTCATTCAATTTGTTGGCATCCATTGCCTAAGCTAGTTTATATATTGTTGTAATTCTTCTCCTGCAATATTTATATAGATGTTTTGAACTGTGATTGTTAGGTCGTCTGAATATCTGTTGATTTTTACAGATAGGTTTGTGGGTTGAGGTAGATCGTGCATAAAAAGATTGAATAGTGTTGGTGATATAAAATAGCGCCTTGTTGGAATCCATTAAATAATTACTATGTGCGGGAGGTGCGGCATCCTTGTATTACTCTTGTTGTACGTCCGGGTAGAGAGTTTGCAATTATTTTCTTGTCATTGATGCTTATTTCTGTATTTAATATTTTATCTATTAAAAGGTGGCATGGAACGGTATCGAAAGCCTTGTTTATTTTCTATCGCTACTAGAGAGCAATAACTTAGATCTATATACAGCTTGCTTATTGGGTGGTATGTTAGGTTGTAATGTGGGGATTATATGAGCGTGTTTCCAGAAAGGTGGGATAGTGTTAGTTTGTCAAGCTGTATTGAATATTTGGGTTAAGGTTTCTATGGATTTAGTTCCTAAGTGTTTGATGTGAATATTGGATATTTTGTCTGGACCATCTGTTTGTGAGTTTTTAGGTTTGTGAGTTTTTGAGGTTTTTGATGGTGTTAAGCACTTCTAAGGGAGTGAATGGGGGGTGTTCTAAGTTGTTCTTCAATCTTTTAAGTCGTTTAAATGATAATTTATGTAATCTATTTGTGCGGATTGGAGGTTTATGACTTATTTTGGAATAGTGTATCATAATGATTGCATTGATTTTTTGGGTTGGGGATTTAATTTATTTTATATATATATATATATATATATATATATATATATATATATATATATATATATATATATATATATATATATATATATATATATATATATAAATAACTCTCATATATATATATATCAATTCTACATGTATGTAATATGTATGTAATAATATATATATATATATGTAATAATAATAATATAGCCATGTATGTAATATATACAATTTTGTACATTACATAAAATAAATAATATATATACAAGTATCTTTAGAAAGATATAAAGAATATTTGAAAATTATAATATGTATTTTTCTGAATTTATGTCTAAATATCTAATCAGATAATAATATATAATAATATATATATATATATATACTCAACTCTTTAACTATATATATATATATGTATGATTTGCCGTTATTTAATATAATATAATAATAATATATATAATATAATATATGTATATGTATATATATATATATAATAATATATATGTATATATATCTAATAATAATAATATGTAATAATAATATAATATAATATCATAATATATGTAATATATTAACAATAATAATAACAATAATATTTCTTTATATATTATATATATATATATATATATATATATATATATATATATATATATATATATATATATATATATATATATATATATATATATATACATACATAGATATTAAACTTTCTGTAAAGAGACTTAAACAAAAGTTTGTCTACCGTAATTAAAAATGATGATAAGCTTTATTAGCTGTGAAAAGTTCGTAAATTTTTGTCCAAACAAAACCCATTAAAAATAATGCTTAACATATAATGTTCCAAGGGGTGTAAAATGTTTCAGAGAATTATATAAAGAGAATTAAACAGTTTAAAAAAACCAATTCAAGAATATATATATATATATATATATATATATATATATATATATATATATATAATAATAATATGTATAAGAATATGTATAATATACAATATATAACTATATATATTATAATAATAATATAATATAATAATATATAATATATATAATATATGTAATAATAATAATAATATGTTTATTTAAAACTCTTATAAAGAAAAACATGTTTATTTTAATATCAGAACGGTAAACAGAATGAACAAAGTTTATATATATCATATATATATATAATAATGTAATAATATATATAATAATAATAATATATGTATTTATATATAATAATAATATATATATCATGTAATATGTAAAGTATATATAATAATAATAGGTAATAGGAATTATAATGTTAATAATAATAATAATAATAATAATATGGTAATAAATATGATATCTATGTAATTATCATAACTAGCAATAATATAGATAATAATATATGTATATATATATAATATGCTCAATATATAATACTCACCTCTAATAAACCAACCAAAACTTAGCAACCAAGATGGCAACTAGCTCTAACCGGAATGGATCAATGTCACAGCAAACGTAGCCTTAACCCGGATGAATTGACGTTGCCGTAAACATAGCCCTAACCTTGGTGAATCGACGATGCCGTAAACCTAATAGTAACCTGGATTGATCGACGTTGCCATAAAACTTATACAAGAGAAAAATATTTATCCACAAAGAATGAAATAAATAGTTGCCAAACACTTTGTTGTATTTTTCAAAACATTAATTATCAATGCAGAAATGAGAAAATTCGAAACTATTATAAGATAAAACCTCGTTAAAACATTTTTTACAAAGAAATTAAAAAAGCCTATTAGAGAAGATAAACAGGTGTTTTTAACAAAAAACACTCAACATACTAAGAAACGGTGCAGTAGTGTTAAATAAATCCCAGTCTCAAATTAATCCATCACTACCCTATATGTATCTCTATTGGTTAAAACACATGAAAAAGGTAATGTTATAGAACCAATTATTAGTTCAGTGGGGTCGGTTCAATATAATTTATAGAAATATCTAGTAAAAATTTTGTCACCTTTAATTGGAACAATTTCACCAACCCATTTAAATAATAACATGTATTAAAAAAACAAAACAAAAAACAAAAACAAAAACAAATTATTAGGCGTCCAATATAGCAGTTAGTTTATGTTGTTTAGCTGTGATATGAAACATTATTTAAACATGTACCAATGAATGATCTCTTCTTGATCTTTCTGTAAAATTAACTTCAACATTTGCAGTAAAATCATAATTAATTGAATTAATTATATTATAAGTTCTTGGCGCAAAGTTTTATTTTAATAATATGTATAGTAAAATTTTTGGTATTGATGTTATTGGGTTTCAGAGTTCGTTTTAAAGATATGTTATTAGATTTGACTGTTGGGATGTTTTTAGGTATGTATTGACGTATGATATTTTTTTGTAAGTTGGGAATGGGTAAAATGTTAGAATAAGAATTATTGTTAATATTTGCATGTAGGTATTTATGTTTTGCTTTACGGAGGGAGTTATTAATAATGCACTGGGGATAGTTTAACTTAAAGAATATCTATTCAAAATACCGAAACCAGGAAAATAATCGAATCCTTCATAATAATAAAAAATACTAATAACTTCAACCTCCAACCAGGAGAAGTACCAATAGATGATATAACTAACCTATACCTAAAGAACTCGCCTTCTCTCAATAAATTACTCAAAAGGGTATGACCTTTACAAATTAGAAAATCGACCAAGTAGCCATTTCAAAAAGTAGTCAAATTCCTAAGAAATACTGTATTATTCTGCTCAGTCCTGAGGAAGTGCATCGCCCACGAGCACGAAAGCTAGATGTTTATTATATTTATTTGTTAAAAATTATGTGTAAGAATTTTACAGTGTCAGTGTTTAATAATTAAAATCTAAGAAAAATAGTTTCTTTATAATAATAAAACCTCAAGGGGGAAGCAAATATTCTATATATATATATATATATATATATATATATATATATATATATATATATATATATATATATATATATATATATATATATATATATATATATATATATATATATATATATATAACTAATAATATATATCTATAATATAAACATACCTCTCTATCTCCCTATATAAATGTGTATATATAACTCCTTGTTCTTTAATAACTCAACTCTTGAAAGAGACGAAACTTGATTTTTTTTATATATAATAAAAATAAAAATATAAAAAAAAAATAATATATATATATATATATATATATATATATATATATATATATATATATATATATATATATATATATATATATATATATATATATATATATATATATATCTATATATATATATATATGTATATATATATATATATATATATATATATATATATATACTATAATATATATATATATATATATATATATATATATATATATATATATATATGTATATAATATATAAATATATATATATATATATATATATATATATATATATATAATAATAATATATATATATATATATATATAATATATATATATATATATATGCTGTATATATATATATATATATATCATCAATAAACAGAATTTTACATTATGAAATATGAATGAAGCTACAATATTTAAATGATTTTCTGGGTTTTTTACCATGGATAAAAAAAAAACATCCGAGCACATATTAAAATTATCATAATGAAGATTTTTTTAAAAGTTCCTTTATAGCGAAGCTTTCTAATGTTAGGATAGTATTTACTTATAAGAATGCCATCAAAGGAATAATTATATTAAAATTTCCCCATCTGAAAGTAACGGATGTGTGTATAAAATTAAACGTAAGGATTGTGATAAATGGTATATTAGTCAAACTGGAAGGATATAAAGGTGAGAATAAAAAGCACAAATATATAAAGTAATAAAGGTAGTAGAACTTAATAATAATAAATATAATAATAAAGTTTGCTGGAACTGAACAGGTTAACAGCGTTCTCGTTCAACATCTTTCAAGAATTTCAAGAATGAACCACAAAACTGAATGATTAAATAAGTTTTTAATAATAATAATAAAAAAAACACAAATACTGAAAACCATTACCATAAACCATAAACCATGAACTCTTCATCCGTAGCTTATAATTAAGATTACTTTCCAACAAAATATAAATATTAGTTTGGATTACTTTTCCCCAAAATATAAATACTAGCTAAGTTTGGATAATTTGGATAATTATTTTATAGTTTGGATATTTTCTTAATAAGATTTTAATCTAAGTACCTAATTAATGACAAAATTTAGCATTAGTAATAGCAACGTTATCAAATAAATTAATGCAATATTATTATTATTATTATTATTATTATTATTATTATTATTATTATTATTATGTATGTATGTATGTGTGTGTGTGTGTGTGTGTGTATTATTAGTATTATTACTATTAGAATATATTTATTTTTTATTGAGTTATTTTGATTATAATTAGTATTGTTATTGTGTTTTTTATTCTTTTAATGTTTTTATTTTATTTATTGTTGGTATTTTTAGTTATTACTCATTATCGTAATTATTATCGGTATTAATTTTGATTTTTATTACTATTGTCAATTTTATAATTTCTATATTATTATTATTATTATTATTATTATTATTATTATTATTATTATTATTATTATTATTATTATTATTATTATTATTATTATTATTATTATTATTATTATTATTATTATTATTATTGTGTGTGTGTGTGTGTGTATTATTATTATTATTATTATTGTATTATTATTATTATTATTATTATTATTATTATTATTATTATTATTATTATTATTGTTATTATTATTATTATTATTATTATTATTATTATTATTATTATTATTATTATTATTGTTATTATTATTATTATTTTTATCATTATTATTAAATGTATTTCGGGTTTCAAAGGACACAAAACTGTGTTGCAATTAGTAGACCCATTTCACATACTAGGGAAATTAATTTTGGTTATTATAATTGATTGATGTATTGAAATTGTAAAATATTTGACAATATAATATAAAAATGTGTCATCTTTGTTATTAAATGACTAAATTGTAATTTCTCTGTATTGAATAAAATTTTTTGAATTGAATTAAATTGAATTATTATTATTATTATTATTATTATTATTATTATTATTATTATTATTATTATTATTATTATTATTATTATTATTATAGTGTTAATATTAATATAATAATAAAATTAATAATAGTAGTATTACTATTGTGTGTGTGTGTGTGTGTGTGTATGTGTGTGTGTGTGTGTGTGTGTGTTTATTGTTATTATTATTATTATTATTATTATTATTATAATTATAATTATTAATATTATTATTATTATTATTATTATTATTATTATTATTATTATTATTATTATTATTATTATTATTATTATTATTATTATTATTATTATTATTATTATTATTATTATCATTACTATTATTATTAATTACTTTTTTCCATTGTTTTCTGTTTCTACTTGTGTATTTATTTTCCTTCTTTTAGATTATTATTATTATTATTATTAGTATTATTATTATTATTATTATTATTATTAGTGTGTGTGTGTGTGTGTATTATTATTAGTATAATGTTTGTTACTTTTAATTCTATTTTTCTTAGAAGCGTGTGTGTGTGTGTGTCTGTTTTCTTTAAAAAAAACAGTTATTATTATTATTATTATTATTATTATTATTATTATTATTATTATTATTATTATTATTATTATTATTATTATTATTAATTATTATTATTATTATTATTATTATTATTATTATTATTATTATTATTAGCAATAAAACTATAGCTGATAATTTTAACATTAAAATCAAAGGAGTTGAATTGAAAAGAGTCACAAATGCTAAAATACTGGTAGTAACAATAGATAAAAAACTAACCTTTAAATAACATATTAAACAGCTAGTGAGCAAACTAGCGAAATACATGTATATACTAGTCAAACTAAAAAAATACATTCCGTTATATATACTGAAGAAGATATATTATGCACATATACACCCACACCTATTATATTGTCTCCCAGTCTACGGCATAGCTAGCAAATCAGCGATAAATTCGGTTATTTTGATGCAAAAACGTTTCATCCGTCTACTAAGTCCCACTAAAAACTTCTATGAGCATACAACACCTTTATTTAAAAACTAATTAAATTAATTAAAAATTAAAAATACTACAATTTGAAGACCTATTA
>JABUQX010142364.1:22500-23950 GCA_015478945.1 Trachelipus rathkii
CACAAGCCATAGATCAACATTCAACCACACCATTAATGTAGACCGAATAACCCTACTACTTTACATCAATGAGCAACAAAAAAGACGGATGGTAGAATCATATTGCATTAAAAATAGTAAGAACTTCAACAAGCAACAAGGAGAATCAAAAATAGACTATATCCAGAATTCCATAATCATAAGGGCATCTACTCAATTTTACAGAAGAATAAATAAAAAATTAACCAAATAAATAAATTTCGGAAAAAAATAATTCACAAAAGAAAGAAAATTAAACTGCCGACAGAAACACTTGAAAAAAGGTTCTTTGAAAGAGGAACGAAAGCTTGTGTTCTTTAACTGTTTGGATTGTTATTTTATCCTCATTTTGTTTAATTGCTCTTAACATGTGTATTAATAAAAATAGTTTTAAATTTGTGTGTGATTATGAAGTACACTAAAGGGCAAAATAATACATAAATATAATAGATAGCATTTAAAGCTGCATCTACAGTTATATATATATATATATTATATATATAAATATATATATATATATATATAATATATATATATATATATATATATATATATATATATATATATATATATATATATATATATATATATATATATATATATATATATATATATAGGGTGCAAAGTCCAACTCAACGTCATCGTCGTGCACCTTGGGTTCAACTAATGGAGCTTTGGCTAGGGCAGGATAGGCCTAGCAAGCCACTGCCCGAACTGAAATTGCTTGCAATACTCAAGGACCAGCCTCGGATGTAGATAGACCTTCAGGTAACAGACCTCGGAAACGATTTTGAACCAGAAACTTGAACAAAGCTTTTAAAATTAGATGCCCAACGCTTAATATAGCAACGTATGATGGAAAGGGGAGATCTTAAAGATGATGGAGAGGAGGAATGATGTGATGGGAATGGTGGAGATGCAAATGAGAGGAGAAAAGAGAGGAAGAGATATGGGGGTAGATATGTATTGATATATAGAGGAGTATAGGAGGGAATCAGGAAGCAGAGTGTTGGCTTCATAATAGGCCCGAAGATGTCACCATTCATACAGACCATAGAAGTCATACATGAAAGACTTGTAAGATGCACCTTTAAAATCAAGGAAAAAGATACCACTTCTATCAGGTCTATTCACAGCAACAAGGACACCCAGAAGAGGAAAAGAGACAGTTCATGGAAATGTTGGAAGAGAAGGTGGAGGACGGAAGAAGAGAGGAGGATGTATTGTTGCTGATTGGAGATTTCAATGCAAGAGTGGGGAGGAGAGAGATGAGGTGGAGAGAATGGTGGAACAGTATGGAGAGGAGATAAGGAATATTGAAGGAGAGATGTTGATAGATTTCTGTTTAAGGAAGGGAATGAAGATCATGAATGACTTTTCCAACAGAGAGACTCATTTAGGTTCACAAAATATAGATGAAACAATATCAAAG
>JABUQX010142365.1:0-2500 GCA_015478945.1 Trachelipus rathkii
CCAAGCCTACGCATTTCTCGGAATCCAGTTCTTCGGTCGTGACAAAATCGTCAATGGCTTTCGCAATGGTTTTTGCGTCAAGCGCTTTCAGTTCAACAAAGCCAATAAATTCCTCTTTGACTTCATCGGACTCTTTGTCGAAATAGCGCATCCCTATAGATAATTGTTCCTTTCCAGAAATATCAGCGGTTTCATCTGGTAGTTAGCTATACGCGCACGCTTCCTTCAACATATTAACGATGCTTTCCTTTATAGTAGTACCACATAGAGAAATGATCTCATTCTGAATCTGAACTGATTGGTATGTGGCATTTTTCCTCCCCTTTTCAAAATGATTTTTCAATGACTGATCTCCGGCATCTATTCGTAAGCGGAACAAATCTTGCAACTCCCTCATCATGATGCTTACCCTGAAGCGGTAAATCGTGCGTATCAGAAAATGTCACACATGAAATTATTGAGAATAATATTTTTTTATTTTCTTCTATGATTTTGTTAGAATGCTGGTTAATTTGAATGTCTACCGGCAAGTCCTGTAGGAACAATCTTGCAGCTTCAACAGCAGTCTTATGCCACTCTGTGTTTGTATGTCCCTTACAAACCGCATGAACATCTTTATATTTAGTGAAAGGTCTTATTATTAAAGAGGCTAGGACCCCTCTGACCGAACTGATGCAATCAACGAAGCATATTTCTCTTGATTTGGGACTAAAGATGTCGCTATTCAAAATTCCCAGTTTTACAATAAAAGTAGAAAATAATCCTAAATCCATATGCATACAATTGATCGCTGCATATATATATATATATATATATATATATATATATATATATATATATATATATATATATATATATATATATATATATATATATATATATATATATATATATATATATATATATATATATATATATATATAATATATAACAATATATATATATATCTATAACTATATATATATATATGTAATAATAATGTAATAATAATAGCAATAATAATATAATATATATAATAATAATATATATAATATACATATATATGTATATATGTATATATAATAATAATAATAACCAATAATAATAATAATATATATATATATATTAATAATATATATATGTATGTATATATAAATAATAATAATATGTAATAATAATAATATGTATATATATATATGTAATATATATAATAATAATAATATATATATATAAGTGTTATTAAAAATAATAATAATAATAATAATAATAATAATAATAATAATAATAATAATAATAATAATAATAATAATAATAATAATAATAATAATAATAATAATAATATATATATATTACATCTTCCTTTTTATAATAGTACCCTCCAAATCCTTGTTTCTACTTCTGGACAACAGCTGATTTTTGTAATGTTTGTAAACAAGTTTATAAGAATAAAAATTCGCGGTCGATTTGGCACGAAATCGTTCTTAAAATGCGTAAGATTTTATCTTATCGAGCGTAAGACAAAATGCAAAACGAAAACGGCTTAATTAAAATGAAATTCAACATTAGTTGAAGAATGACGAAGTTGTCATTTTAAAATAATAGAAGTGCAATATAAAAGAAATTATAAATATAAAGAAATATTGGACATATTTATATTATCTCTTTATGGAATAAATGTGGCTCCAAAGGGAGCCTTTTATGATATGGTTTAGTTTATTTATTTCTTTTCAGTTTTCTTGGGAAGGAGAACAGCCTGGATATTGGGAAGAACGCCTCCTTGAGCAATGGTAACACCAGATAGAAGCTTGTTCAATTCCTCGTCGTTTCTGATGGCAAGTTGAAGATGACGTGGAATGATACGAGATTTCTTGTTATCCCTGGCTGCATTACCAGCCAATTCTAGAACTTCAGCAGCCAAATACTCCATTACAGCAGCAAGGTATACTGGAGCTCCAGCGCCGACACGCTCAGCGTAATTTCCTTTTCTCAAAAGACGATGAATACGCCCAACTGGGAACTGAAGTCCCGCACGGCTCGAGCGAGTCTTTGACTTTCCCTTCACTTTACCTCCCTTTCCGCGACCAGACATTTTGCAGTAAGAACAGTATAAAAACGAACAAAGAATATAATATAAACTAAACTATGTATTACCTTTTTAAAAGATATTGCTCGTACTTATGTATAGATATATGTAAAATTTGGAAAGAATGTTTGTGACATAAGTACAAAGTAGATCTTTTTATAAAAAAATTGGGTATTATTATTATTATTATTATTATTATTATTATTATTATTATTATTATTATTATTATTATTATTATTATTATTATTATTATTATTATTATTATTATTATTATTTTAAAGTACATATCTGGAGGAGCAACAAAATTTTCAGATTAGTTCTTGAAATTAAAAGCTTTAAGAAATTAATTGCAATTAACAATATTTAATTATAGACAATATTTAAAAAAATTTTTTTAAATAAGAATACTAATTTGAAAGTTCAAAAAGCTTTATAAAA
>JABUQX010142365.1:7500-12500 GCA_015478945.1 Trachelipus rathkii
AACTCGGTACTCTTCTGGTAACGACGAATTTCACGAAGAGCCACGGTACCGGGACGATACCTATGAGGCTTCTTCACTCCACCAGTCGCTGGCGCAGACTTGCGAGCAGCCTTCGTCGCCAACTGTTTGCGAGGAGCTTTTCCTCCGGTAGATTTTCTTGCAGTTTGCTTTGTACGAGCCATGACGTCCACCTAATAGTATGTTCCAAATGAGGTTTTGTGAAAGACCAGCTTATTTATACTTTTCAAACTAGCAAGAGTACAGCATATTATTAAAATATATAATAACTTAATTTATATCACAGTATTATTTAAAAAATAAAAAACTGCTATTAAATTTTAAAATTAAGTCTTAAAAAAATTAATATCAGAAATTTGGAAACTATTTTATTTCAACAAAATGAAGTGAGAAGCAACAAATTTTAAACCTCAATCACATATTAAAATAAAAATATAATTTAAATAAAATGAAGATATTTTAAGGAAAACATCTGAAGGATTTTTCAATTTAATACTTTTAAATAAAAAGCATTAACAATATATTTTTGAAATTAAATAATAATTTAATTCCAAGCAATATTTTTATAAAGCTTTTTGAACTTTCAAATTAGTATTCTTATTTAAAAAAATTTTAAAATATCGTCTAGAATTTAATATTGTTAATTGCTAACAATTTCTTAAAGCTTTTTAATTTCTAGAACTAATCTGAAAATTTTGTTGCTCCTCCAGATATGTACTTTAAAATATTAAGGTACTAGGATAATAATAATAATAATAATAATAATAATAATAATAATAATAATAATAATAATAATAATAATAATAATAATAATAATATTACCCAATTTTTTATAAAAAGATCTACTTTGTACTTATGTCACAAACATTCCTTCCAAATTTTGCCTATATCTATACATAAGTACGAGCAATATCTTTTAAAAAGGTAATACATAGTTTAGTTTATATTATATTCTTTGTTTTTATACTGTTCTTACTGCAAAATGTCTGGTCGCGGAAAGGGAGGTAAAGTGAAGGGAAAGTCAAAGACTCGCTCAAGCCGTGCGGGACTTCAGTTCCCAGTTGGGCGTATTCATCGTCTTTTGAGAAAAGGAAATTACGCTGAGCGAGTCGGCGCTGGAGCTCCAGTATACCTTGCTGCTGTAATGGAGTATTTGGCTGCTGAAGTTCTAGAATTGGCTGGTAATGCAGCCAGGGATAACAAGAAATCTCGTATCATTCCACGTCATCTTCAACTTGCCATCAGAAACGACGAGGAATTGAACAAGCTTCTATCTGGTGTTACCATTGCTCAAGGAGGCGTTCTTCCCAATATCCAGGCTGTTCTCCTTCCCAAGAAAACTGAAAAGAAATAAATAAACTAAACCATATAAAAGGCTCCCTTTGGAGCCACATTTATTCCATAAAGAGATAATATAAATATGTCCAATGAAACACCTTATAATTTCTTTTATACTGCAATTCTATTATTTTAAAATGACAACTTCGTCATTCTTCAACTAATGTTGAATTTCATTTTAATTACTTTATGTAAGCCTTTCTTACCGATATTGGAAATCCCATTGCGTTAGGTAGGCTCTTGTTCTGTTAAGGAATATCTTTCCATAAATTTGAAACACTCTCTCTCTCTCTCTCTCTCTCTCTCTCTCTCTCTCTCTCTCTCTCTCTCTCTCTCTCTCTCTCTCTCTCTCTCTCTCTCTCTCTCTCTCTCTCTCTCTCTCTCTCTCTCTCTCTCTCTCTCTCTCTCTCTCTCTCTCTCTCTCTCTCTCTCTCTCTCTCTCTCTCTCTCTCTCTCTCTCTCTCTCTCTCTCTCTCTCTCTCTCTCTCTCTCTCTCTCTCTCTCTCTCTCTCTCTCTCTCTCTCTCTCTCTCTCTCTCTCTCTCTCTCTCTATATATATATATATATATATATATATATATATATATATATATATATATATATATATATATATATATATATATATATATATATATATATATATATATATATATATATATATATATATATATATATATATATATATATATATATATATATATATATATATATATATATATATATATATATATATATATATATATATATATATATATATATATATATATATATATATATATATATATATATATATATATATATATATATATATATATATATATATATATATATATATATATATATATATATATATATATATATATATATATATATATATATATATATATATATATATATATATATATATATATATATATATATATATATATATATATATATATATATATATATATATATCTCTCTCTCTCTCACTCTCTCTCTCTCTCTCTCTCTCTCTCTCTCTCTCTCTCTCTCTCTCTCTCTCTCTCTCTCTCTCTCTATATATATATATATATATATATATATATATATATCACATATATATACACACACATACACACATTTCCATATATATATATATATATATATATATATCTCCCCCCTACCCCTGACCCACCTTGACTGGAGCGGTCACACCGCCTCAGAAAGCCGACCACTCTTGGGCGATTCCACAGGTCGAGAAGGGAAGTTACAGCAAAGGTGGTACGGGGGGCGTCGAGGGCAGGGCACTCCAGAAGGAAGTGCTCCATTGTGTCCTGGGATATACGACATCTTGTGCAGATGGGGGAAACTACATTGTCAAGTTTGAATCTGAATTTGTATTGCATAAGCTTTGGGTGGTGACCTGATCTGCTCTGGGCGAGGTTAATTTGGTCTTTTCTGGACAGTGATTCTTCTGTTGATGAGATGTTTGGGGATGGGGTGTTTAGTAGACTGTTATTAGGGCGGTTTTGTAGATATGTGTTGAATTAATTGTGTATGGATGTGAGAGCCAAGACCTGTTTGGGGGTGGAGGGGGAATGTTGTTGTAGAAGATGTCATTATACAGTTTAGCTGGTGAGGAGGGGATTGAAGGGTATGTCAGGGGGAAGGTTGGAAGTATTTGGTGGCATGGATGGGTGGGGTTGAGTGTTTTCTGGAAATATTGTGTCCCTACCATCTTCAAGTGGGTAAGGGATGGGAAGAATATGAGTCTCGTCGTGTAAATACTGGATGGGGGTTGTTTTAGTACATCATGTGATTATTTAGGGCAGTGTTTTGTGTAACTTGTAATTTGTTTAAGTTGGATTGTGATAGTGCTGGGAACCATGCGGGGGAGGCATAGTTTATATTTGTTCTGAAGAGTTGTTTGTAGGTTGTGGTAAGGGTGTGTTTTCTGTCGCTGAAGTTGTGTTGGGAGAGGGTTCGGAGGGTGTTTAATTTCCGTTGGGTTGAAGAAGTAATTTGGTCGATGTGGGGGGAGAAAGTCATATGTGTGTCGTAAATGAGTCCTAATATTTTTGGGGTTTTATTTAGGGGGAGGGGGTTGTTGTTCAGGTAAACTATTGGATGGAATGTGGATTGGTGGGGGTCTGTGGTTAGGAGTGTGATGGAGGATTTAAGGGGAAGCTGTCATTCTATTGGTGATTAACCAAATTTCTAATAATTGTAGGTATTCTTGGGTGTGTTGGGTGGCTGTATTTAAAAGTGGGTTGGGGGAAATGAGACTGATGTCGTCTGCGTAAGTAATTAGTTTGGTGGATTGGTTGGTTGGGGTGGGCATATCTGCTGTGAAGAGGAATGGAGAGAGAATGGCGCCCTGTGGTACGCCGTTTTGTAGTTTAATGGAGTGTGAGAGGGTGTTTTTATGGAGGACTTTGGCGTATCGATTGGTGAGGAAGTTTGAAAGCCACTTTATCGTTGTTTTCTTTGGGGGGAATGAAGGATTTTTTTGTATAAGGATATATGTGGGGACAGTGTCAAAGGCTTTGTTAATGTCGATGGCTGTGAGTATGGATCTGTGTGATGGGGATTGGTTGAAGCCATTTATTATAAGTTGGGTGAGGGAAGTGAGGGCTGTTGTTGTTGAATGATTGCTTTTAAATCCGTGTTGGAATTCTGGGAGGGTGATGTGTGGGGATATTTTGTTTAATATTAGTTTCTCCAGCAGTTTGCTGATGGTGGAGAGGAGAGAGATTGGGCGATAGGAGGATGGGGAATTGGGGTCTTTTTTGGGTTTAAGTTTTGGGAGAATGAATGCTTGTTTCCAGATTGGGGGTATATAATTGAGTTTCCAAGATTTGTTAAAGATTTCTGTGATGAGGAGAATTGCTTTTCTTCCTAGGTGTTTCAGGTGGAAGTTTGAGATTGAATCTGGTCCTGTTGCTGGTGAATTTTTTTAGGGTTTTGATTGTCTCTGATATCATGTTGGTTGTGAAAGGAGGAGGAGGGTTGTGATCTGAGGGAAGTTTTTGAGTTGTTTTTTTATTAACCTATTATTGGGGTGAGTTGGTTTACGGGAGATATTAGCGTAGTGTTTTGCGAGGCTGTCTGCTTGTTGTTTTGAGGAAGGGAGGGAGTTGTCAGGCAAGGATGGGGATTCGTGTGAGGGAGGGGGGTTGTTTTGCGAGTTGTTTAGTTTTTTGATTACCTGCCAGGTTTTCTTATTATCCATGCGTGAGATGTTGCTCTGTAGGTATTCTGTAAACTTGTTAGTGGTGTTGGTGGTTATGAGTTCAGAGATTTGGGTGTTTAGGTTAGTTATTTGGTTTGTGGTTATTGTAGTGTATGGTCGGAGTTTTTCGGAGGAGTTTCTTTGTTTAATAAGTTGACTGATTTCGGGGGATAGTTTGGGTTGTAGGATTTTCTGTGACCCTTAGGTATGTAGAGGTTGGCTGATTTGATGATTGTGTTGTTTAAATGAATGATGGAGGTGTTTAGGGATGTTATGTCATGTATTGGTGTAGGGTTTATATGGGATTCGATATGGTTAGTAAATTCTGTCCAGTTAGCTTTTTTGTAGTTAGTGTATAGTTAGGGTTATCGCCGAAAGGAGCCAGGCTAAAGCTGGGCCCACAGGTCATATTTTATATATATATATATATATATATATATATATATATATA
>JABUQX010142365.1:20000-22500 GCA_015478945.1 Trachelipus rathkii
GGTTGGCTGGCCCTGGCAGTGCGCATGCTGGGAATCTGCGTGGTAAAAGGCTAGGCGCCATCAATGAAATTGTGAAGATGAATTGGTGCGGGTAATGTTTTTGGGTATTTGGTGTTTTTGCGGAGCACACCTAGCTAATCGCGATTGGCTGGTTGGCGTTTGCAAGCAATAATGGCTTTGACACGATTTTTGATTTTTCTCAAGACCATTTTTAAACTACAGTATGTCAAATGAGGCCACGGAATTTATATTTAGAAATTTGACACGTAAGCTTCTCGACCATAAATATGGATGATTAGTGGCCATTGATCATGCCTGCCAGCTGCAGGCAAATGTGTGTAATATTAAAAGTTTTAGCTTCTTTTTATTCTCGAATAGTCCATAATAAAATTTCTTCTGAAATAAGAACTATTTAAAGGCTTAAAAAGTACGTTAAAATTGACGCTGATATAAATTTTCTTAAAATAATAATAATAATAATAATAATAATAATAATAATAATAATAATAATAATAATAATAATAATAATAATAATAATAATAATAATAATAATAATAATAATAAAAGTAAAATAATAATATTGAAAGTGTTAATAATAATAATAAAAATAATAATAATAATAAGGTAAAATAATAATATTGAAAGTGTTAATCAATGCAATATGTTATGTTTTTATTTACCAAGTGTAATATGTGTTTTACATCATTATTTTATTTTTATTATAGGTTCTTTTTTTTGTTGTTGTATTTTTCTGTTGTTGTTTTCTTTATGTTTTTGAGTTTGATTGAGTTTATCAATTTATGATGTCATGGTTGGGAATAAGGCGAGATGGGATTACAAAGGGAACGGTTTAGATGATGTGGGGGCATTTTGGTTATATTAATTTGTTTGTGAAATTCTATCAATTAATGAAATGTTGTGCAATTTTTTACCTAATAGAAATTAACTTGTAGTTGCTTATAATTATACCCTTCTGTGTGTGTTTACTCACTATTTAAGACTTACAATAAAAAATTAAGGAGTGAAAATCTCCTGTTGCAATTAACAGAGTTAGAAACTAACTCTGCAGAACCTTGTAAAAGTGTTATGTTTTGAGTCTAAGTTTGATAAATAATTAGCAAATAAGGATTATGTGGATGTTGAAGATAGTTTTGTCATCAATCAACTAATAAGGTACTAATTAGATCAAATAGAGGGGGACAAAGAATATAACAGATCCATTTAAAAAGGAGGAAGGGTTTAACGGAAATTCTTTACATCCGAAATAAATATTCAAGTCTAAGAAATGGTTAGTAAAATGGCCGCAAGTGGTCCTCTATTATTGAACTCTACGAATAGGAAGTAAAGAATAAGTAATCAAATAAATCAACCAACAAACCCAACGACCCTCCAATAAATTGGCGACCTTGCCAGGATTAGAACAGATAAGAATCTTCTGATGTCAGAATCGCCAATTCCAGAGAAGAAATTGGCTAACCTGTTCCAGGATTAGACCAGACAAGAATCTTCTGATCAGTCAGTAAAACAAATCTCCGTGTAAAAAGTCGCAGTCAGATGGAAAGAAAAATAATAGTCTTAATTAGTGTAATTAAGGGATATTTTTGTAAGCAAACTATAATGGTAAAAATAGCACTGAGTAATTAAAAATAGATAGAACAAATTATTTAACCACGCCCCAAGAAGAAAACCGTACGTTCGACTACCAGCACCAAACAACGCCGAACAAATATCTCAGAAGCTCCGAAAAAACAGAAAACAGAAGCCTCCAAGAAAAAGGAAAATTCCGTGTCGGAAACGGAATCAAAAAGGAAAGTTTATATACTCAACAATGTATCTAATCAAATTAATATTTTTTATTACTATGAATTATGTAAAAAATAATTAATTAAAAATTGGTTAATTATCAAAAAACTAATTAATTATAATTAATTATAGGGTACAAAAATATTATTTTAAAACTGATTAGTGTATGAAAATTACTTTACTAACACGTTGTGACTGAGAAAGAATCTTAAAACGAGTTAGTGATTTGTCTGTTTGTTTTTTGTGTTGAATGAAAGAAGTAAGATAGAAGGGGAAATTTTGAGAAATTAACTTTTATTTTCTTCTTTAAAATTTCATTTTAACATACTGTGTGCACTTTAATATATATATATATATATATATATATATATATATATATATATATATATATATATATATATATATATATATATATATCTTTCTTTCTCTTTACTAACTCTATAATATATATATATATATATATATATATAACTCTAATATATATATATATATATATATACATCGATGCGCCAGGCGTATATAAAATTGCACAGGAAAGTACGTGTGTGTGCAGCCCAACAAGAAAAAGTAGAACGAACCAGAGGCAGCATACTACAAACAGACGAACCAAACAAGGAGTGAAGAAATATCCGCCGAGTGCCAGTTGCAGAGAGTCAACACAGAGCCCCGTGGCAATCCCAGGTAAAGGGGAGGCCTC
>JABUQX010142365.1:25000-29451 GCA_015478945.1 Trachelipus rathkii
AAAAGGGAGGATGAAATGAGGAGTAAAGAGAAAATGGTCGAAATGAAGGAGAGAGGTGAGAGAAAGGGAGAGAGTGAAGCAGTGGCATCTTGCTCAGGAGGGAGTCAAGATCCCCCAAATGTTTCACCCCCTGGAAAAAGCTCAGAGAAAGAAGAAAAGTTTCAAACCAAGATACAATTTGACTGTGAAAGTATTACAAAGCGACCTTGCTTAATCGTAAAACCACTTCCAAGAGAAAAACCTCCTAAGGACAACGAAAGTATTCTCTCCACGGGTGAATCTCATCTAGAAGCAATGTTAAGGTTTGTTGCCTACGAAGGTTCCCAAAACATCCCGTTTCCATTCTTTGTAAGAGAGTTGAAGAACTTGATAGACAATTATAATAGGATAGCCGGAAATGAACCGTCAGGGAGTCTTTTTGAAAGGAATAAGATAAATTATATGCTTGTAGCTAAGGTATTGGATCATATCGCGCCGAAGGAGAATAGTTCCCAATTAAAGGCCGAGATCCTGAGCACTTTCGATCCCGAGATCGATACAGAGATTTTGTTAGAGAGGATTGTCGAATTAGAAAGAAGAATTTTACCCCAATCGAATTTAGATGAGAGAGACCAAGAGAATACAAATGAAAATTCTGTGTTAATTGTGACTGCTAAGGAATTAGAAGTGAAAGCAGTAGATCAAGAGCTGGAAACGTCACATTTGGTTCCGAAATGTGTACCAGCGGAGGAGAAAGAAGAAAAGCCCAAGGATGAGGCGGAGATACAGGCTATAACTATCTCCCCTCCAATTTCAGTCCGTCCACGGACAAGTAATGTAAAGGAAAATATACCCCCAACACAAGCGCTCGCTGAACTGTCCCTTCAATCAGGAAGAAAGGAAAAAGTAATGCAAAGGTGGAGACAGTTCTACTGCGACGTAACCCTAGCTTTTAGGCAAACCCAATTAGGCCTGCCATCGATAGCAATTATCGATACAGCCAGTGCATTGTCGTTACTATCACGCAGTACGTTACATGCCTTAGAAAAGAAGGAGAGAACGGAGGCTTTGTGTCGGCCCTCCAAGTTCAAATTGAGGGGATTGAATGGAAAAAACTATCGGCAATATAGAGAAATAGAACTCTACTTTAAGTTGTCCGACAGGTACCAGCGTACGAAGTTTTTGATAGACGAATCAGGCCAGAATAGGTGGAATGTTCTTCTGGGAACTAATGTGCTTTCGAGCGAGCTTTTAAGTATAAACTTATACGCTCGGCAAATGGTCTGTTACGGCGACAAAGTCGTTAAAATTCCTTTACATATTTTAGGGGAGCCTCGGGAAGATTGTTTCGGTCAAATACAGGTAATGGGAGCCTCTAATCAACCTCAAGTAGAGAAGAATCCACTCGTGATTCACGGAGGTTTCGGACCCGCTGCATATAACCTGAAAGGAGATGGTGACATCTCGGCCCCCCTCGCCTTGCCTGACAAAGTTCGAAGAGAGGACCAGGCGAAAGGAGAGAGAGCGGGGGAGAGAAAGATGTAGGTGATATGTAGAAGGGGGGGATACGGGTAAGACACTGAATATATATATATGTATATATATATATATATATATATATATATATATATATATATATATATAGTTATATATATATATATATATATATCTATATATATATATATATATATATATATATATATATATATATATATATATATATATATCCAAAATACTATACGTTGGAGAGAGTGCACCTGCTATGGTTAGATGTGTGTCTTTAATTTTATGCACTTTTTATAGGCCGCCGGTTAATTTATTTAAATCCTTATATATATATATATATATATATATATATATATATATATATATATATATATATATATATATATATATATATATATATATATATATATATATATATATATATATATATATATATATATATATATATTATAAAGTATATATATAGCATATATATATATATATATATATATATATATATATATATATATATGTATATATATGTTTGCATGTAAATACTGAAAGTAGTGTTTAAGAAGAATAGAGCCGAGCAACCTAGTAAAAGGCCCTCTGTCAGTCTCCTTAGTATAAGGTAATAATTAAGCTAAGTAAATAGATTAAGAGTTCCTCTTATCTTTTTTAGGAGTAGTCTAGTTATAGATTTTTCCATCAGGATAGCCGCAAATTCATTAAACTTTGAGGGAGAGGTCAACTCTCCAAGACTTCTTTTTCAACTGTCTATAGCATCAAGTCACTAGGACTTAATTGTAAAAAAGATATAAAAGTTTCAGAAATGAATTTTGCTTAGTTAAGGCGAGGAATGAGGATTCCTCGACCCTTTTTCTCTTTTTATGTATGTTATTGATTTAATTAAGAGGAGGAAACGGTACAATAAGGAGCATGTACCCCTCCGATGCAAAAAACACGCTTATAAAGTTAAGAAAGCCGCTTTCATTAAAATAGAAAAAGAAAAATGACCGACATGAGGAGTTTTATTATGCACCTATAATATATATATATATATATATATATATATATATATATATATATATATATATATATATATAATATATTTATATAATATAGTATAGTATATATATATATATATATATATATGCACCTATATATATATATATATATATATATATATATATATATATATATATATATATATACATGACTGTATTCATGTATAAAACAGCGCCTCAAATATGTATGTATGATTGCATTTAGTTTTTTATTGATTTTTGATATAAAATTTCAAATTCAGTTTATCCCATAAGAGTCGAAAAGAGTGGAAAGGTTGAAATCGGAAGGTGTATTTTCCCAAAATAGAATACCAAATGTACTAGCATTAACAGTTTTTGAGTTTTTGTAGTTTTTAAGTCTATCCCCAGAGGTCAGGGGTCGAACAGTTTTAAGTTTTTGTAGTTTTTAAGTCTATCCCCAGAGGTCAGGGGTCGAACAGTTTTGAGTTTTTGTAGTTTTTAAGTCTATCCCAAGAGGTCAGGGGTCGAATATTGTAAGGCTGAATCCCCTTACAACCCCCTATAAACCCTCGAAAGGGACCAGAAGCATTCATGGTAGTGGCATTCCCGCAAGTCATGGTAAACAATAAGTCCTCCAGAGCATGTTGGTATAGGTCGCGGAGAGTCCCCGTCTAGCCCCATGGACGTAAAGCGCAAGGAACCCTACATAATGCCTATCGTTTAGCCATATATATGACGTGTATATGCGCCTGTGTGAATATTTTTATTGTTTTGCTACTAATCCTGTATTCATTTTAGAGCGAAAGCGAAGAAAGTTGATCTCCAGACCAATTTCTGATGAAGCGCCGAAGGTGCAGGCTTGTAGGGATGTTGGAGAGAGAGAGAGAGAGAGAGAGAGAGAGAGAGAGAGAGAGAGAGAGAGAGAGGAAAACAGTAGGATCCACACTGACTCTAGAAAAATGGCAAAGGGATATATCAAGTTTGTCTTATTTATTCCAATAACGTTTGTTTTAATTTCGTTTTTACATACATCTTAACGTTATTTTTACATATAATAATGCCATTTATGCCTATAAAATTCAAATATTATATATATATATATATATATATATATATATATATATATATATATATATATATATATATATATATATATATATATATATATATATATATATATATATATATATATATATATATATATATATATATATATTTTTTATTTATAGAAATATATATGTTATATACATATATATATAGCATATGTATATATATCTAAATAAAACGATATTTATTTTCTTGTTTGTTATTTTAAAAAAAAGTGAAATTAGTATATCTTTTTTTTTAATTTATAATGAGTAGCGAGCAAATAACCCTAGTATCCAGCAGCATTGGTTCTCTATTTTTTGTTCTAAGATCGAACCAAGTACCTTCTTTCATCCCGTTTTAGAGTCTAAAAATCCATTAATAGTTGTAAACTTAGGTTTAGACAGGAGAACAAATCGTTAGGATTTCGTACCTTTAGAGATTGCTTTAGGAATTTCCACGAGTCTGGGAAGGAATTTGCCAAAGTAGTTTTCTTACTTCGCTTTTGAATTTTAGATCTAAAAGGGACATTAGTGTCAATAAACGTTTCAGTACTGTCAGTTTCCCCAATGACCAAGCGGTTGAGAGAATTGGAGATGAGAGGGAATGTTGAAGTACCCCTCCAAAGACCGGTCTTGTAGGGAAAAAGGTTTGAACGATATTGAAAAGATCAGGGAAAGAAGAAGACAAATTTTCTGTTAAAGGCTGCATACTAGTTTTCATCATTTAATACCTCGTCAAAATAGAAGGGTAAAACACAGATTCAGGTCGAACGAAGAAGCCGCTTTTTCAGTAAGTCTTTGAAATCGTCCACCAGAGGGTGAAGTTACGAAATATTGGCTAATACACAGTGTTTAGTAGTGAATTTTAAAG
>JABUQX010142366.1:0-2500 GCA_015478945.1 Trachelipus rathkii
CGGTGTACTTCGTTCAGTTCAATTTGGGTGCAACCGTCGTTACTTTCCTTTTGAAACGCTTTCGTGTTTTCGTGCGCCGCTTCATATATATATATATATATATATATATATATATATATATATATATATACATATATTATATATACGGTAGAGCGACGAGTCGCATGGCAAGGTCGTGGGTTCGAGTCCTAGTTCCGGATCCTAGGTAGAAATTACCTAGAAAGGTTCCCCTCCTTGAATAGGGCTATGCCCGTGAAGTGTTAACTTTTATAAAACAAAAAAAAATATATATATATACGTTATTAAAATTATTATTATATATGTTAATAAAATTATTATTATTTATGTTAATAAAATCTGGCAACAAAAATAGGTCAAATGTTCCTGAAGGTTAAAGGTAGCTTCCCTTGGCGAGGTAGTCAAATATTTCATTCCCACTTTTTATCAACAGTTGCTGCAGAAAACAACGTTTTCGAATCTTTGTTTAAATTGTTGTTTATAATCAGAAGACGTGTTTATAGTCATAGATATTCACGAAGGTCTTGTGCGAGTCGTGAGTATTTTTATTTGTAAAGGGTTAACATCGTTAACCTTATCTTTAATTTATCATAAGACGAATGCAAACGACTTGTACTTGTACTTGTACTTGTACTTTTAATTATACTAGACTCAATCTTGGTGCATTTGAAGAATAGTCAAACCGTTAGCTTAGACATATTCTTCTTGCAACGACTCAAACTAAATATCTTGGAGGAAGGAATACTTTCAGATATGAATTTTCAGTGTTTTGAGAAGCCTATTTTTTCAAGTGACTTGAAATGTTTATAATTACTTAAATACAACTTTGATCAATATAAAATGCTATCAAAATGTAATTCCAAAACCTTAGTATAATTTGAGAAGGTTTGAGATTTTCAAAGTTTGGCAAAGGAACGAGACATGTAAACCGGTTACATTGTATCGGTTTCATTTTTCAATTTGGAAGGTTCTGTGTAAATATATATATATATATATATATATATATATATATATATATATATATATATATATATATATATATATATATATATATATATATATATATATATATACACATATATACACATATATATATGTATAGATAAAAACATATATATATATAGCATAATAATATATATAGGTCTTTACTACATTTCTCTATAAAAATAATAGCCAATATAATAAATATTAATATATAATAATAATAATAATATAATATATATATAAATAAATATATATGAATATCTTTGTTTTGTTCTAACACCAGCATGTAATATGCTGTCAACCCAACCAACAATAACCAGCAGCCAGCGTATTTACATGGCATGTAACGTGGCCATGTATGGCGTAGCTGTAGTAGCATAACCTCTTGCCAGCCAGCAACCCCTCGTGGAGAACCAGCCAGCAATAGCATCAACCATGACTCTGCTGTATATATAATAGTATGTAGCAACTTATATATATTTATAACAAAGCATGGTGTGTGGCCATTGTATGTATGTATGTATGTATGTATGTATGTATGTATGTATGTATGTATGTATGTATGTATGTATGTATGTATGTATGTATGTATGTATGTATGTATGTATGTATGTATGTATGTATGTATGTGTATATATATATATATAGGCCGTACAAGTGGGGTATATATGCTCTAACCTTATATATAACATATATAACCTTATAACAACCTTATAACATATATGCTCTGCTGCTGTAACATATATATATATATACATATCAGGGACGTATACATAGGGTAGGCCGGGTAGGTGGCTCCTACCTATTTTTAGGTTTTTAAATAATTGAAATTAAATCTTAAAGGAAGCGAAATTATTTGAATTTTAGATAAACAATTTAAAAAGAGATTGCTTCAAAATCGCAAATTCAAAGATACACAACCACAATAATAATATTTATAATAATAATTGAATTCATTTAGAAATTCTCGCTCCTGCTCTGATCTTCAATAAAATTATATGCTACGGACGGACGAATGACGTCATTTTTATATCAAGTTATAAGGGAACGGGTAGTCTGTCTTACCTATAATCGAAAATATATGAAACTTTTCGTTCTCTTCCCGTAAATATGTACGAAATGTGTGAAAAAGTACGACAAGTTGTGGCGGCTTGTGGTAGTTTGTTTGAAATCTTTGTATCGAATGTGTCTGATTATTCTGATATTGAATATTAATCTTATATAACTTTATTTAAGTGGTATTTAGCATTATATACATAAAATAATTGAAATAATGCATAATGAAGTAAGTGTAGATTTTATATTAAAGAAAAAACGCTTTAAAAACTTATCTATAAAACCACAGCTTTATTTTTAAAAAAATGGTAGGCCTAAGAAAATTACTCAATTGAAATGTGCTTTAAAATTAAGTCTATTTGGTAAATATAATGTAAACAAGCTTTTCATACAAATAAATAGGTACGTATTATAATTATTAAAATATGTTTTCGATGTTTTC
>JABUQX010142366.1:12500-15000 GCA_015478945.1 Trachelipus rathkii
GAGTCTTGGGTGCGAATAGGTGAACAACTGAGACAAGATATGACCGGAACTAAAAAACTAATATATAATATGGCAAAAAGATATAGGAAACAGGACTCGTCGGCAGGACACTTAGTTAAAGACAAGGAAGGCAGATTGAAAATAGAACCAGAGGAGGTTAATGATAGATGGAGCGAGTATTTTTTCGAATTATACAATCCAAATATAGAGGTCGAACGGCGGGGAAGAGCAGAGGATCAACACCAGGTTGATATCGCTGTTGAACAACAAGCAGGTGCGGAAAATCCAAATAATGAACAGATAATATCAATGGAGGAAGTGGAGACCGCAATAAACAGTATGAAGAATGGTAAGAGTACAGGTATCGACGGATTACCTGTCGAAATATTTAAGGGAGGGAAGGAGGTGGTGCAGTGGATGTGGAGACTGTTCAACGGATTTTGGAGAGAGGAAAGGGTACCAGAGGAATGGGGGAAGGCAATAATATGTCCAATATTTAAGAAGGGAGACAGAGGTGAGTGTTCCAACTATAGGGGGATATCTCTTCTGCCCCATGCTTTGAAGATATATGAAAGGATTTTGGAGAGGAGACTTAGAACGAGTGTGGAGAATAAATTGAATGAGGCCCAATATGGTTTTAGACCGGGAAGAGGAACCACCGATTTGATCTTTAGCTTGAAGATGGTGATTGAGAAGAGTTGGGAGTGGGATAGAGACATCTATGCTGCTTTTATAGATCTAGAGAAAGCGTTTGATAGTGTGCCGCGGGAGAAGTTGTGGGAAACGCTTGGAAATCCGTATTATGAGGTTGAACCCAAGTTAATAAGAGTGATACGTAGTCTCTATGTCACTAGTGAGAGTGCCGTCAGAACAGCGTTTGGCTTAGGAAAATGGTTCCATGTACAAGCGGGAGTGAGACAGGGAGGAGTTTTGTCTCCTCTGCTGTTTATCATATATATGGATGGGTGTATCCGAGAGGTTGGTTTGGAGGAGGATATCGGAATTGCTATGGCATATGCAGATGACATAGCAGTGGTGACAAGTGACAGAGCGACTCTGCAGAGAGCGTTGGATAGGTGGGGAGACATATTGCATAGAGAAGGATTAAAAATAAATAAGGAAAAGACGGAGGTGATGAAGATCTCTAGAGAAAGAGAGGTGCTTGACATCGTGATAGAGGGGGAAAGGTTGAAGGAAGTGGAAAAATTTAAGTACCTGGGTGTTACTGTAAACGTGGATGGAGAAATGGCCGGAGAGATTGAGGAGCGTATAAACAGGTTTTCGAGGAGTGTGGGACAGCTGTATGGATTGCTGAAAAACAGGCATGTACCGAGGGATGTTAAGGTTTTGATATATACGACAATACTAAGACCTACTCTCGTATATGGGTCGGAAGCTTGGACTCTTACCACCAGAACAAAAAGCAAGATTGTGGCAGCAGAAATGAGAGTGCTGAGACTGATAGCGGGAGAGACCAGAAAGGAGCGAAGAAGAAATTCGGAAATTAGGCGCGAGCTTGGAATAGAACCCATTGATTGGTTGATAGAGAGACAACAGCTAAGGTGGTATGGCCATGTCCGAAGAATGAATGAGGAGAGATACCCTGCGAGATTCTACGACTGGCAGCCAGAAGGAAGAAGACCTGCTGGGAGACCAAGAAGAAGATGGAGGGATGGTGTTGCAGCGTCGATGGTGAAGCGAGGAAGATCTATTGCCGAGGTGGAAGAGGAAGGATTCTACCGAGACAGATCCGCATGGAGGGGCTTTGCAGAGGACAGGGCTGTGCCCTAATCTAGCAACGAGGCAGAGGAAAGTATATATATATATATATATATATATATATATATATATATATATATATATATATATATATATATATATATATATATATATATATATATATATATGTGTGTGTGTGTGTGTGTGTGTGTGTGTGTGTGTGTGGGTTCCGGAAACTCAGTCTGCCGCCAAACAAAAATACAGAAGAAATTAATATAAAATGATGAACGTTCGAAATAAACGTTTTTTGACTCGGATAGGTCTGCAACTTGCTTTAATATTTATTCAAATCGAATAAAATTTAAGGAATTTATGGTCCAAGCTTAACATTGCGTATTTTCTTAAAATTATAATGGAAATTAATACAATGGAAAAATCTCTCAAAACATAAATGTGTAATTTGAAATATTAAATCACTTTCCTTACACTACTTCAATAATCCTGAACACTATTTTAAAGCATCAAGCAGTGTACTTTGTGTTTCTAGTATGTTATGTCCGACTCGTTTTCTGCACATTAAAAACACAAACACACAAATTTCTGTTTTCAAATTTCGGACCTTAATTAATGATGTACGGGGCTTTGTTTATTTGTTAACAGCCACAGTCTGTGTGGTCTGAACCAATATTTCATTCAAATTAAAAACATTCCTTTAAATTCCAATATATATATATATATATATATATATATATATATATATATATATATATATATATATATT